>JANLJB010029535.1:866-15902 GCA_026212285.1 Bursera cuneata
GAGGAAGGGATGAGCAACACAGCCCAGTAGGAATTTCTAACACTATACAGTTCTATAACATTTAACATACATGCATGCATCAGTCAAACACTCACAAAGATATCAATTCGCTCTCTACCTCTCGTACACACTAATATCACTATCGTACATTTTTCGATCTCAATCTTAACAGTCGCCATACATGCGACACATCCATGTGAGTCTGCACTCACGCCTGACACTCCACAACGTATCAGAGGTCCACTCGTATGATCAGTATACCCATCAAATCTAACGTGTATGTCCATTATTGTACACCTTTATATCCGTACCTATTCCATACTACGATCTCCCTATTATACATCTGTAGTCCGTACTGAGCCCACCTCAATCACACTACCATGTACATATCATCCGGTCCTAAGATCATTCAATGTTCAATGATTACTACTAGCCCATACAGTCTCACTCACATGCGTCTCACTCGTATCTCATTGATCTCTACACGTTCGTGCACTCACGTATGTTCACGAACCACCCGTGTCCTATAATTTCCATTACTTACGGACATGTTCACGGACACGTTCACAGACACTTTCCGTGTCTCAACCATCCCTTAGTACACAAGTACCGTATCACCCATGTTCTATCCATCTCATCCCGCACAAACATCCGTGTACCGTGCTTCACGTTCCAACTATCCAATCATCTCACACTCATCCTCATCCGTTACGTAGCCGACAGACACACGCGTATCACCCGCGCATTGTCCATTCCATACCGTATCACCACTTACGAATCTCTGTACTCTAATCGTATTCTCACATATGATCATACGTGATATCGCTCATTCATAACTCGTTCCGTATTCACCATCCGATGACATAATCATATGCGTCAGCCTGATTTTCTGTCTTATCGAGTATTTTTGTAAAATCGCATATGTGTCTGTAACATCCCAATCTATCTAATCACCTAAAGTACCTATCCGTCCATCACACAGTTTCTTTTCCTTAAGCCACGACAATAAAGTAAATCACATACACGGAAATGAAATAGAAATGTACAATAGAAACCCCCACCTCGATATCCGAACCATAGCTCCCGAATCTCCTTCTCTCTCTATTTCTCATCCGTATCATAAATCCATGCGTCCCAACAGTCCTGGATGAGTCCTCAGCATCACGAGGTTGTAATAATGTAAAACGGTAATCGGGGGTTAAATTGATATTTTACCCATCGGGGGTGTTACCGTAAATCCATAAATATACATAAACTAACCAAGCGGGGGTGAGATTACTAACCTGAAAACCCTTGGGGTTCCTTACGTAGTCACACGTGGCAGGGGGTAAACTGCCAACATCCAAAACAGTGGGGTTGTACCTGGGGGTGCAATTGCCAAGAGCACAAACGGAGGGGGCTGACTGATATTTATCAGGGCTACCGTCCTTCACGGTTTGTCATCGAAAAACATGATTGGTGACCAAGAATGGGAAACGGAGGACACCACTGTGATCGTCTCGATGAGGGGGACATGTTCCAACCATCGGCGACGACAACCGATGGCGGGAAGCAGCAGATCGATGAACGGAAGGCATAGACTATCAAGGCTCGTTGTCGGTGATCCACGCACCGGATCAACGATCGGAGGTCACCGTCGAAACTAGCTTACTGAGACGAATCGTTCACCACCGGTGTCAGGGGCTGACGACGTCAGAATCAATCGACGATAGTCGACGCAGGCGAAGATCTCTGGCTCGATCTATGGGGTTTTTGACACTGAACGGGGAAACGGCCACTACCACGATGATCAGCCGTCCGAGACGGTTCCATCGCCACCGGCCATGGCGACTAACTCGCTGGGAATACAAGGTGTCACCGGAGACGGCAGTGAGCGCACCTTCTCCGGTAAATAGGGGTGTTTCTGTAGTTTTCTGAATAATCTGGCCTCCTATGCAGTTTATATAGACTTTGGCTCTGGGGGTCTTTCATAATTTTCTAAAGTTTCAACGATCGTGAATCCCGACCCCAAAGTCTCGGCATCTCAATTCTGACTCGTCCTCATCTATTTTCGATCAGCGTGACCCTTAAAATGTAACGATTGGGCATGAAAGACTAAAAATCCACGATCCCATGTAAAATTATTTTTAGTCCACTTTTTCAAAAAACTCCTGAAAACCTCCAAATACTCATATATACGATATCGTTACGTCCATGTCACCCCATGTATACCAAAAATTCATCATTTTACGATTTATAACTTTGAAACCTTTCACTAACACCCATGAATCATTGTTTCCAAAAATTCGGGTTACCACAGGTTTCTCCAGTTTGGATTATATGTATTGGAATAGGGAGATTGATGTGGCTTTTAAGCATAGTCAGTGACATTGACTTGTTCATGCATAATTTCTCTCAACATTGGAAGGTTTGGGCATTCTTTTGTGAAATGGTCATTAATGTCACAAATACT
Organism: Bursera cuneata; assembly: GCA_026212285.1. Taxonomy (NCBI): domain Eukaryota; kingdom Viridiplantae; phylum Streptophyta; class Magnoliopsida; order Sapindales; family Burseraceae; genus Bursera; species Bursera cuneata. The sequence continues at coordinate 3,319 of JANLJB010029535.1, forward strand.
ATAAACTTTCTCATTTTATATGGATTTGACATTCCTTAATTCTTTCATTTTCATGGCTTCGAGTTTCTAGACAAGTTGGCTACCCTAGCACTTAGGTAATTTTCTTGATTTAAATGGTATTTTCTTTTACTAAAACTTGTAAGATTAGACCTAATTGAATTTTGAGAACTAGAAGTTTACCAATTTTGAGAATTTTCAGCTAAGTGATCTAAGTAATCAAATGTCTCTTCAGGATCTTTATCTAAAAACTCTCTATTGCACATGGTTTCAACAAATTATTTTGTCTCAGGTGTTAAACCATCATAGAAGAAATTAATTATACGCCACTTTTCAAAACCATGATGTGAGCAAGAATTTAACAAATCTTTAAATTTCTCCCAACATTGAAAGTAAGTTTCATTTTCTTTTTGAGAAGAATTTTGTATTTGTCTCTTGAAAGAATTGGTTTTGTGAGTTAAAATTTAAAAAAAAAATTTTTTTTTTGCATTTCTTGCTACGTGCCTATTGACCTACGTTTTAAAGAATTAAGCCAAGTTTTTACGTTATCTTTTAATGAAAACGAAAACAACTTAAGCTTAATTTTTTCTTCACTACATCCTTGATCAATAAATGTACCACATACCTCTTCAAATTCTTTTAAATGCAAATATGGACTGTCTAAATCTAAGCCATGAAAATTTAGAATTAAGGAAATCATTCTTGGCCTAAATCGGAAGTTATTGGTATTTAAGGAAAAAATAAAACATAAAGGTGAAGAATTACGAGGAGGTTGTAAGTATTCATGCATGCTTCTCGTGGGTATATTAACATGCTCTTCGTGAACACTTTCATTATCGGTCATGGTGTAAGATGAATGGGTAAAAGAATGAGAAGATGATGGAGAATTAAACAAGTTAATAGAGACGGTTCCAAAATTACCTTTCACCAAACGATGAGAATTTGCATCACGAAACCAAACACTCATAAAATTATAAGCGCAACAAATATTATAAACATAAAGATAAAAGAAATGGTTAGAATAATCAAAATAAAAACAAATTACTGGTAGAACCTTCCAAAGTAAATTAAACAAAAATAAAATAATAAATTAAAGAAAGCAAGATAAAGAGAAAAAATTAAAGACAATTAGGTTGGTTTCACCACAACCAAAGTAAAGTAAATATAATAAAATAAATAGACAAGAAAGTAAATACTATAAAGTAAATACAATAAAATAAATAGCCAATAAAGTAAATGTAATAAAATAAATAGACAATAAAGTAAATGTAATAAAATAAATAAATAAGAAAATAAATGTAAAAAATAAAAAATAAATACAATTAGGAGGCGTAACATACCATAGTAAAATAAAAATCAATTATCTTAATTAATTACATATTCCCGGCAACGGTGTCAAAAACTTACTACATCTTAGAAAGTGTTACCCAAGTGTAGGTAGTCTTAATTATAGTTCTCGGTAAGTTCAGTATCGTATCCCCAGGGAGATTATTAACAAGATTAAATGGTCTTTATGTGAGTGTCCAAGATCCAAAGGAAAGGAAATATAGATGAAGTGTTAGTTAATTTTAGAGATGAAATTACCAAATAAAATTAAAAGTTAAGTAAAAAAACACTAAGGCGTTAGAGATCCACACCCATTTGAATTGTAGAAAATATTCATTGATCCTTTTTTTACTCAATTGAGATGAATTAAAGAGTTATCTTAATCGGAAGATGAAAACGTTTTTAGTTCAAGAAAGCATTCTTTTCTAAAATAGAAAAGTGTAAGAAAAATAATTACCTTTCAATGGTTTGATGATAACATTTGGATAAACATGTTCTTGATTTGTAAAAGAACTTTCCAAGTGTTCAATGTGTCAATACGTCTATAATGAATTAAGGCTTTTAACAAAACAAAATAACTCTAGAAATGTTTATTCAAAACTTTGGAAGGAAATAACATTGAAGAACAAAATCGAATCAAGAACAAAACTACAACCAAATGAGTGTTTCACTCCTAGCCTTAGCTAAGAGTTTAGAAAGATATATTACAACTAAAAAATACATAACAAATGAATTAAACTCTCTAGAGCCAAAGTGTGTATTTCCAAGAACCAATGGTCTCCTATTATAGGCTAATGGGAGAGGGCATTCAATGAATTGGCATAATAATTCATTTTTGGCCACCCACCACTCTATTAACTTGCAACTACTTTTTAGTCAACTTGTACATTGCATTTAACAAAGTTTCCAACATAAAGGTTGTAGATAATTATCTTATCTTTCCATAGCCACTTGAATCATATCATTTGGATATGTATCTTGAGAGATATGATCCCGGATGTCTAGATATGTCAGACTGTAATTCATTTTCAGTCACCTACCACTCCATCAAGTTACAACAACTATGATTAACTTGTACATCAAATTTGATAAAGTCTCCAATAGGCAGGTTGTAGATAGTTATCTTCTCTTTTCATAGCCACTTGAACCATATTATTTGGATACTTAGTTAGGGAGACATGGCCTAGAAAGTCTAGGTATGTCAAGTTGAGCGTCTCAAATTCTGGGTTCTGTTAGACATTGAATTTGGGCTTTAAGTTATTCTTCAAGTTTGTGGAGAAATCTGTTAACTTTCTATAGGTACAAGATTTGCATCAATTGAGTTTTTGGATTGAAAGTTATACTTATTTCACTTGGCTTGCATCAAAATAACAAAAACTAAAAATTTATAACAATAATTCTTTTAAGCTCAAAATTTATATAAATCCTCAATTTATTAGCACTTTAAGTATAAAAATGATAATTTAAACTCTTAATAAATGTATACTTTTAAGTGCTAATCACCCTACTCAACTTAAAAAAGATATTTTGTCAAGTTTGACCTCTCTAAGAAGTTTTGCTCGTATAATAGTCATTTTAAATAAGTGGTTCTTATTTTCTTTTAATAGATTGAGTTGTCTTAAAATTTGTTACATACAGAGTTATTTAATTTTCAACTTTGACCTCCAATTTAAGTTATATGAAAATGAGTACAATAATCTTTTTGAAATTAAGTGGTCCACACTTAATTCTAATAATAAATTTTCATTCACTTTTTTTTTACAATTATAATATTTATTTACCTTCTTTTTTCTTGTTTTAATATTGATTCCTTATAATTTCATAAATACGAAAAGTAATTTAATTCTATTTTCATCTCCTAAGTAAGTAATCTCTCTATTATAAATTTTGTTTCTTTTAGTTGAAAAGAAAATCACTTCATCAAAGACAATGACTTGATCTCTATTACAATTAATTCTCAATTGATCTTACTTATTTGTTATCTCTTCTCTTTATTACATAACTTGTTATGTTACTTTGTCACTTCAAATTTCAACCTAAAAAATTAGGAAGAATTCAATCATTTATACTCTTGTATTCTATTTTGATTCATGGATAAATTATTTTTTAAATTACCATTTTATCTCTATTTTATATATATTATGATCCAATCATATCAATTTTTTATTACATATTTATATCTTCTTCTTTTTTTGTGTAAAAAAAAAAAAATCAGTAATTGGCCCCTCCCAACTCGACATTCTGGCTCCACCTCTGGCTGCATTTTCCTCCTCTACTGTCCACTCAGATCCTGGTTTAATTTACCATTACCAAATGCATTAATTGGTTTATAGGTGGAGATCATTCATACTCCATCGAAGTCCTGACTTCTTTTTTTTTTTTTAATCAATTGCTTCGACGAATGCCCTCATCCTTGCTTTTTGATATGAGTAGTTAGATCCATCAAGCATTTGAAGTCCGGAAACAGAATTTCCTCCTCTCATTAACTCCATGATCGAAAAAAAAAAATTAGTCAAACCCCAAGAATACTTAAGTTCAGTGAACTACTCTAATACCACTTGTAAGACTAGATATTGTTTGTAACAATGTAAAAGTAGGATATTGTTTGGAGCATTCAAATCACAGACGGAATGAAACCACGCCAGGGCAAGGGCAGTGCTAATGGGTGCGCTTGAAACGACATGCAGTAGCGCAGTCAAAGGCGGTGCAAACAGTTGAAAAATCTGTAACAGCACCATCAGAAGAGAAGCCAGGACTGCGAGATACTGCCTAGAATCATTTACGTAAAAGTTGAGAAATTTTTTAAATCTAATCCGCCATCGGCGGTAGTAATTCTGCCAACAACGTTGATTACTTGATCCAAGTCAGGTACAATTGTCCGTCCAATGGATCTTTCCATCGTCCACAGATTGGCCGCCTCTTCATCCCTACTCAAATTGTTCAAAATAATCTTTTTCTCCCTCAGAGGCTTCACACATCCTCAACGTTAGCGATATTTTCATTCATTAATAGCTGAAAAACTGACCATGGATCTCGAGAGTTCTGTGGTGGAAGGAAATGCAATTTCCATCGATTTGTGAATGTCATCATTCGCTTCCGAGCTTGAATCCTCATTTCTTTGTTTTGAGTGGAAATTCCGAGGAAGTTTATCCGGAATCTTGTACAGAATCTTTTTAATTGCGTACCACCACGAAGATTGCTTGCGTTTTTTACTTTGACTCAACAGCTCAGTTTCCGTACTTAAGCTCAGCTGTCTTGTTGTTTATGAACTTAGGGAAGAAATCATGTGCTACATGTAATCGAGCAGGTGGGGACGCTGTTCAAACGTTTCTTTGACAAACTCTTGGATGGACTTGAAAGGGCAAACCTCTTTACAGAAGCCCTTCAACACTGAAAACAGCACATCGTTGGCTGATTCTTCTGTAAGTTTCGCGTTTTCAGCGTCTCACGCAGAACAAAAAGCGGAATTTGATTCTCGAGCATCATTATATTTCTTATGATTACCTTCAGAGCTTGTTTAAACCCTGCATAGTCTTGCACAGGTGATGACATTAAGCGTTCTTCCGGATTTTCCCCATTGGCGATTTCGTCATGATTAACAGATACGATCCCTTTATCACAATCTTCAAGTGAAAATGCTGACGGATCGCTCTCGGCAACGTATCTTCTTCGGTGTATATTTGAGGGAACTCAAGTAAGAATGCTGCGTCTACGACCATAATCAAGGCCAAGGTTTCAAGTAGAATATATTTGAATTTGATAAGTGATTCAGCTCAACCGTGTTTGTATATGAGAAAAAGATCTTCTGTTTGAGCATTCTTATATAATGGCAATGACAAGAAGGAGAATATTTTGACTACTCCTTCATTCTTTCCTCAGATTTACCCTACAGGCTTCCTAATATATGTAGGTCTCCCAATTTTGTGAGGTTTTCTGAGCTGTGGGAGTGGCATTAAACTTGTAAACAAGGGGCGACAGAGCTCATTCGAAGGAGAAAGAGATGCAGAGTCTGCAGACAAATTATGGGTTTACGGTTAAAACTCCTTCTTTCCTTTATTATTTTATTACATTTTTGCCCTTTTTAAATTTGGAAATGGGAGCTATTGAGGAGATTAGTGGGGATCAAATAGAAGACCTCATACAAAGTAATGGAAAATAACAGTCAACCATGTGAGGTTTGTTAAAAGGCAATCAACTAAATTATAGGTTGTTTACCTCTCACATATATGTTTACAAGTAATCAACATGTAGTAGCTGATAAATGTGAAATCCATTTATGAGCTTCTTATGATACACACAACTATCATACTCATTTCTAGAGTAGTCATTTTTTGATATAAAATTATCAAACTGATTATACCACTACCTATTATCAAACTACTTTTACCACTACCTAGGTGATAGTTTCAGACCATATAATGATTTTTTGAGAAAACAAACTTGATCTTCTTTACACAAAACTTCAACTCCAAACTTCAAAATCCTCGAGTTGTTGCATGTAGATTTTTTCTTCAAGTTCACCATGCAAGAAAGTTGTTTTAATGTCCAGTTGTTCAAGTTTTAAATTGAAAATGAGCAACAATAGCAAGTAGAATGCTATTAAAACTATGTTTTACCATTGGAGATAACACACTTCGTTGTAGTCAATAACTTCTTTCTATATATAACCCTTTACAACAAATCGAACTTTAAACCTTGCATCATCAATTCCAAGGTTTCCCCCTTTCTTCTTGAAGACCCATTTGCTTCCAACTATCTTTTGATTTGTTGGCCTTTGCTAGTTCCCAAATTGATTCTTGTGAAGAGAAATAGGGGCTGATTAAAATAGTTTTAAAGTGCATTACCAAACACCTTGGTTTTTATAGCTTAAAAAATAAGTTACCGAAACTGAAATTGACATTTAATGTCACAACCCAGATTTTGGAAACAATGATCTAGGGGTGTAAGTGAAAGATTTTAAAATTAAAAATCGTAAAAATATGTAGTATTTTTTACGTATATGGGGTGACACAGACGTGATAACGTCGTGTATGTGTGTATTTAGGAGTTTTCAGGATTTTGGGTTAAAAATAATTTTACACGGATACGGTGATTTTTTGTCTTTAGTGGCCGAGGTTGGCATTTTGATGGTCACGTGAGTACGAAATAGATGTATTTAGGTTGGTATCGAGAAGTCAGGGTATCGGAACGGGATTCACAAAATTTGGATGGTTTGAAAATTTACGTTGGACTCCCTGGACCCAAAGTTTATATAAACACATAAAAGTCTAGAACATTCAGATTCTTGCAGAAACACCCTTATTCAATGGAAAATCGCACGTACTACCGTCGCTGGTGACCGTTCGTATTCCCCAGTGAGTTAGGCCTTATGGTTGGTGGCGATAGAAAGGTCTCGGCATGCTGGTCACGGCGGTGGCCTCTGTTCTCCTGTCTGATGCCAATCGATCAGAACGAAGCCAGAAATGTTTGCCTACGTCAACACCGATCTGTCGTTCCCAGCGCTGCCTACAGCTGCCACAGGTCGAAAACTCTTCCTCTCGGGCAGATGATCTAGAAGGTGGTCTCCGATTGATCGTCCGAGGCCTGGATCACCGGTAATCGGCCTAAAAATGTTCACTACCACCATCGCCGGCCTGCTCCTTTCGTCAGTCGTCTGCCATCGTCATTGGTCGGAACAGACTCCCTTCGGTGAGACAAATCTGGTGGTGTCCCCCATTTCTTGATCCAAAAGGCCGATCTTGTTTTCCGACGAGAGAACGTAAATCACAACTGTAGAAAAAATATCAGGCAGCCTCTCACAGCTTTGGGTTTTGGCACTTGTACCCCTTGATGAACCCCCTACAACTTTGGATTTGGCAGACACACCCCTGCTATGATTGTTGGACCCCCAAGGGTTTTCAGGTTAGCAGTTTCAACCCCTACTTGGTTAATTTGAGATTAACCCAAATAGTTTATAAGTGGCAATAACACCGTAGAGTGTAAAATGTCATTTTAACCCCGGTTTTAGTTTTGCATGTTTTAACCCCGTGACTCCAAGGACACATCCAAAACATCCGGCATAGATGGGATTCGTGATACGATGAGAAAAAAGAGAGAAAGAGGTCCGGGAGCTATGGTTCAGATATCGTGGTAGGGGTTTCTAACTATACTTTTTTATTTCGTTTATGTGCATGTGAATTTAAATACATTTGTGGCTTAGAGAATAGAAAGTGTGATTGACAAATAGAGCATTAGATGAATTGATAGATTAGGGTGTTATGTGCGCGTATATGGGTTTACGGAAATTGGGTATTACGCAGACGATTGGGTAGCCAGAGTGTACGTTCGACATGGACATTAGAGCCAGTAACCAGGGTAGATATCTAGTGTGGATAGACGATTAGTGAGAGCGTATGATGAGACAGATGAGACGCGATGCATAGAAATATATGTTGGATGAGATGGATAGGACACCGGCAATACGATGCTCGTACATTATGGAACGAATAAGACATGGGTGGTACGATGGGTGTACTTGTGTGAGTAGTCACGAGATCAAATGTTAGGAGTATGATAGAGTAGTCGGGGCGTGAGCTCGGTATGGATTATGGGCACGTAGTAGTGTGATCGTGGTATGGAACGAGAACAAAAATACACATGTGCGATGATGGACACGCACGTGAGGTTTGACGCGTGTACGGATCACATGAATAGACCTCGGATTGGCCTAGTCGATGTACGGGAAATCCGAGGGGGAGGTATTGGATTGGGTTAGGGATAGCCGTACCGTGTGTACAGGATCCCAGTATGATAGGCATAGCCATGCCTTGTGTGCGGGGATCCAGGTGATATAGAGATTGACCTGCTCTGTCCATGGTAATCCGATAGATAACGCCGGGTTGACATTGTTGGTAAACAGGAGTCTGAGAGAACTCACATATGTTGTGCGAACTGACCAGTTGATATGGTAGTCTAGTGGTGTATGTATAGATCTGTAAAGTTAGTAAGATACAGGAGAGATCTATGAGCCCGCTGTGATCCGAGATAGATCAGTTTTTAATATTAGACCTTAGATGGGCCCGAGTTGATCCGAGATCTAAAGAAAAATTCATGTGATATGGTTTGAGGTGTTAGGCCTTGGGTGGACCTGCGGCAATCACGGGCCAGAAGGGGAAACACATATGTTATGGTTCGGGTGTTAGGCCTTGGGTGGGCCCGCGGTGATCATAGGATCCGAGGGGAAACACATATGATATGATTTTAGCGTTAGGATCTAGATGGGCCTGTGATGAACCAGGATCTAAGGAAAATACTAGGTTGACTAGTTGATAGAATGTGATGAGATACAAAAGGATCTCTAGATGAGCTTGTCGAGATACGGGATCTAAGGACATTCTTGGTTTGATGGATGAATTGCACATGCTTGAGATATACGGATGAGTCGTATGTGACGTGACGGTTGTGGTTGTTAATGAGGAATAGAATTTCTAGTAGTAAAAATTCGAGTGTATGTGAGTGAGAGAAAGAAATTGGTATGTTGCGTGTGTTTATTTGGAGCATGCGTTTCATTAAAATGTTATAAAACTGTATAGTGTTAAAAATTCTTACTGGGTTGTATTGCTCATTCCTTCCTCCACAGGTATCCGAGATCAGAAGTCTAGCGGAGGTGATTTGGAGCTCACATAGAGGATCTTAAATAGTTTTCTAGGTATGTCTGGATAGACTGAGTTGTATGTATTTTATTTTATTATTGAAAAATTTTGTAACCCGTGATTTTCAGTGTAAACATTTTATTTGATTTTATTCTATTTTATTTTATTTATTTACTAAGTGGCCCTCGAGATTCATGTATTTAGGGTTTCAGGTTGCTACATTTAATTACCCAAAATCTCTTACATCTCTTACAAGCCTCCTAGTTTACTTAAAGACGAAAAGAAATTAAAGACAAAGTGAAAAGTACTTACTAAGAAAAAGAGACTTCACCAATGTTATAGCTTCCCTTAACTAGATTTGCTTTAGATGAAAAAAGTAAGATTCTTTATACATAGCTCCAAGCTTCCTCTCCCCTTTAATTAATCAATGTAGGATTATAGAATTATATTTATATAGCCAAGACTTATCCTCTTCTATGTTTAGAAGGATTTATGCCATTCCTAAGCGGAATAAGATTCATATTTCTTATATAAGCTTAATTTCATGTTAATTATACTTTTCTTACTTCAATAAGAAGTTTAGTAGAATAAGGAAAATTGACTACAAAATCTCAAGTTTTCAAATTTTAGATCTCTTAACGTATTGATATGCTCAATTTTGTTATCCTTTTGTGAAATCCAAACACTAACAGTTTTGTTTTATAAGTAGATGAACATGGTAAAATGTCTTGAAAATTGTAATTCTAACTGAATCAATAATGAAACACCTAAGGTTAACGTACGTGATGCTTTTGGAAAGATTCTTGAATAATAAAAAAAAATTAAAAAAAAAAAGATGCCACTTAAAACTCTCTATGGATCAAATGCACTTTTTCGAAAAGTAAATAATAGTACCCATGATTCAATTAGTATTTATGTTACAGAAATCTGGGATACGATTAACATCTACAACAGTAAAGAATCAAAAGCACTTTTTATTTTAAGATAAACAGAATTTGTGAAAAAAGTTTGAACACACTATTTATTACAATCTCAATTAGTGTATATAACTCATAATGTGTATATAAATTTGTGTAAAAAAAAGTGGTGTAATTGAGCCTAACCCATATATATATATATATATATATATATATATATATCCTATTTATTATTGCTATGCAAGGTCAGTGTCCGGATTTCTTGCTCGGAAATAAGGAAGAGCAGTCGTAGATGGAGCAAAGAGCTTGACACATCTCGAACACCAGCACCAAAATTGCAGCTAGGAATGTGAGAAACTGCCAAGACCCATACACATAAGAACTCAAACATCTTTCACATCTAATAATCCATTGGCGGTCGTGATATGCATTAACATCTTTGATTACTTGATCCAGGTCGGGCACATTTGTGGGTCTAACAGACCTACTCATGCCATTCCACAACTTGGCTGCCTCTCGATCGCTTTTCAAATAGTTAAAGATGATCTTTTTCTTCCTCAGAATCTTCACATCCTCCGCTGTATCGATAATCCCATTCATCAATTCAGTGTAGCGCGTAAAATACAATGCGCCTGATGTGATAAAAGATGCTTCGTACGCTACCAAGTTTCTCAAGACCACCTCTGTGTTTGCGTCTAAACTGACTATTGGGAGGCTCAATCTACCTTTCTTTATATTAAAACTTACTACATCGAACTTACCTTCTTTAATGGCTAGAAAACGAGCCCCGGCTCTCGAGAGTTCTGTGACAGATGGAATCGCTATTTCCTCTGACTTGTCGTCATCATCCAAGCTCCAATCGTCATTTCCTTTTTTAAAGAGGACCTTCCAAGGAGCTTTATGTTCAATTGCATCTCTCAAAGACTTTTTCTTGCCTTTTTTACTCCCTATATCAGCCCCAGTTGAACCATCGTGCTCCATCAATTCTTGAGCGTCGGGCAGAATCATGTGGTACATGTAGTCGAGCAGGTGGGCACGCTTTGTCACGTGGTTTTTCGGCAAATCGTCGATGAAGGTGAAAGGGCAAACCGCTCTACAGAAGCCCTTCAACATTGAATACAGCAAATCATTGGCTGAATCTTCTGACGAGCATTGAGCTTTCAGCGTCTCTTTCAACACAAATAGTGGAATTTGATTCTCAAGCATCATAACATCTCTCGTGATAACATCAAGAGCATGTTTCGTCCCCGCATAATCATGTACATGTGAAAACATTAAACGATCAATAATTTCCTCCTCAAAATTTTCGCGAGTGACATTTATACTCCCCTTTGCATCATCATGGACTTCTTCTGAAAATGTGGAGGGACCCCTTGCAGAGGGATCATTGCTGGGCACCATATCGTCTTCCATGGTGTATATTTGAAGGAACTCAAGCAAGAATGCTGCATCTACGGCCATCATCCAGGCTAAGGTTTCGCCATCACACTTTATGAACCGTTGATAGCATGCTCGAATCTCTGGCTCAAGCTTGATGAAATGCTGCACAATTGCTCCAAAGTTTTGGTGCTGTTTCTGAATTCTTTTGGCAGCCGCAATCTTGTATCCCTCCATGTCATGTAGCTCCGGACGAAAATAATGGTTGGGGCCAAGTGCAACATGTTGTGGAGTGTAACAACATGGCTGAACCACCATTAGGGTTTTCGGTACAACGAAAATGGAAACAGGAGTATCGCTATGGCTATAGCCATCTTCCTCTATGCTTTTACGAATGTTAATGACCCACTGACGCTCATCAATGTTGGGAGAGCAAAGTGAGGATAGGCTGATTTGGGAAGGACAAGCCATGTTGTTGTAGGGAAAATTTCGGAACTTAATTCCGCAGCAACCAGGTGCAAATACACTTAATTTATCAATAGCAAGCGGGAAAAGTTGGGAGAATAATGTAACTTATTTTATAGTCAAAGATTGCAACTCGTTAGATTTGATATTAATCTTTCCTGTTAATTGGTAGCTTTTTATTATTCCTAACTTGATGCCGGAAAAAATTTAGAAAGCCGTCTTTATTCTTGTCTAGCTCAAGACGACGTAGCACTTTACTATTCACCAACTCATATTAATTTAAAAACTATATATATATATATATATATATCAATCAATCATACTTGGGTCCTAATAATGTATCTTTGAACTCTTCCTTGTAGGATGTACTATAAAATCGAGACAAAAAACTCCGTAAAAGAGAACAATTTTAGTGGAAAAAACAGGCCAGTCATTGGTGGTTCATTAAAAGAGTTGATCATGGTTTGGAAATACGGAGTAACTTTTACTTTTTGTGAATAAATGTGAGTAACCAATATCCACTAATAAAAAAAAAAAATAGCTTACATGACACACGGATACTCTTTTACTCGTCTAATAAAATTATATCACATGTATATTTATGTATATATTATATGATAATATTAATTTATGTATATATTATGACGTAATATTATTATATATGTATATGAATAATGTGAAGCACCTATCTCATATAAAATTTTCTCGTAAATATTACTGGTATATTATGTGAACATATTAATATAATTATTCTTGGCGGCAATAATATTAATTTTACTCTTTTGATTATCAAATGCTATTGCGGTATTGATCAATCTTATAAAATGATTAGAAAATAAAATGAAAATCAAAATTCTCTCAAATGTTTATT
>JANLJB010029536.1:0-15905 GCA_026212285.1 Bursera cuneata
TCAGACGATAATTCATTGACTATATGTATTACCATGTGATTTATCGTCATACGGTCATGTTCGATAAATAGTTCACTAATTATTAACCTATACTAATGCCCTATTAACATGACTATCATCGTTACTCGTACTAATATCATCTCATGATATTCATCGGAGGCATTCAGTATGCCTACTGTGCGAGGTCATTACCTAATCAACATCGCTTCCGTAGGAAACTGTTTTTGATTATCTTTATTTAGTAATTAAATGTATCATCTGGACAATTCATATACATGCACTATTCATTAACATAATTAAAATAAAGGAAGTAGCTTACATATATGAATTAAAGAACACTTTTTTTTATTACAATTATGAGGTTTATGTACAAGATAAAATAACCTTGAAACCGATAACACGAATGGTTTCTAGGGTATACACCAACACCTGATCACCGTTCCCGATCGCCTAGCATTTTTCTAGCAAGTGGACGTCTACCACGGCTATTGCTAGAATTTTGTAGCCGCTCTGCAGCTTCTGACTTTGGCATCTACACCTCTTTCAACACCCCCACTATTTTGGAACTTGGCAGTTTACCCCCTACCACGTGTGACGACTTAAGGACCCTCAACGATTTACAGGTTTGCGATCTCACCCCCGCTTGATTATTTTAGTATAGTTTAGGATTTACGGTAACACCCCCGATATGTAAAATATCATTTTAACTCCCGATTACCATTTTGCATGGTTTGGGCTCTGTGACTCCAAGGACTTATCCAGGACCACCGGGATACATGGATTTATGATACGGATGAGAAAAAGAGGTCTAGGAGCTATGGTCCAAATATCGAGGTAGGGATTTCTACTATGCATTTCTATTTCATTTTTTCATGCATGTGATTTACTTTACTGTCGTGGCTTAGGAAATGGAGACTGTGTGATTGACGAATAAGTCGTTAGATATATTGATGGATCGGGGTGCTACAGACGCGTGTACGGTATTACGAAAATACGTGATTAGTCAAAAAATTGGGTGAACGTTTGTGATTGAGTCGTCAGAATGGACCCGGAGCGGATTATGGATTTTGGATGCCACGTATGATGATACATGATGGTACGATTAGAGTACGGGTGTACTTGAATGGTAGTACGATATGCAATGGATGATACGCGGGTGATGCGCATGTATCCGTGAGTTACAGAACGAGTGAGGATGAGTGGGAGATGATTGGATAGTCGAGACGTGAGTTACGGTACTCGTGCGTTATGGGACAGTGGAGACACGGGAGGTGTCCGAAAACGTGATCATAAGTAATGGGATATACGTGACTCGAACTGTACGTCGGTGCACATGAGTAATGTGATGGACGAGATACGTGTTATACGTGAGTATAACCGTGCACGAGGGGACTAGTTATGATACAAACCAAGCGTATGTGGACACACTCATTAAGATAGATGGTTACGGAAGAGATATGAGTGAGTCATACATAAGTGAGATCGTACAGGCTAGTGGTGATGAGTGAACGGTCACGAGAATGGATGATATGAGTACAAAATGTATGGATGGAACCTGGATTGACTGGCAGGTATGCAGTAGTACAGTAAGGTACGAGATTGTTAGATGAGCCTGCTATGATACGGGATAGATACATAGAGTCCATTTGTGATATGACTAATAGTTGAGCCCACTACAATACAGGATAAAGTTAGTCTGATATGGAGGGATCTATGAACCCGTCGTGATACGAGATAGGTCGGTTATAGTGTCAGACCTTAGATGGCCCGGAGTCGATCTGGAATCTAAGGGGAGAGTCATATGGTATGATTGTGGTATTAGGCCTTAGGTGGGCCCGTGATGATTCGGGACCTAAGGGAAAACACCTGTGATCGGTTATGTGTTGGACCTTAGATGGGCCTGAGTTGATCCGGGATCTAAGAGGAGAGTCATGTGATATGGTATAAGGTGTTAGGCCTTAGATAGGTTCGTATGGATACGGGATCTAAGGGGAAACACTCGTAGTATGATTATGGTAGTTAGCCTTAGGTAGGCATGTGTCGGTCAAGGACCTAAAGGGATTCACTGGTGATAGATATGTACAATGTTAGGCCTTAGTTGTGCCCGAGTATATTATTAGTGATAGGTACTTAGACGAATTGGTTTGAGAGGCAGGCTCTATAGAGAGCTTTAGGTTGATGGTTGAGATGCGTGAACGCATCGCAAGTGAGGCGACAGTCATAATTGTAATGAAGGAAATGTTAAGTGACGAAAATCAAAAGGACATGTGTTTAAGAGACGAATCGTTATATTTGTGTGTGTTTGGTTGATGCATGCATGTGTTTAAAATTATATAGAACTGTATAGAGTTAAAAATTCCTACTGGGCTGTGTTGCTCATCCGTTCCTCCATAGGTACCCGAGGTCAGGAGTCTAGCGGAGGTGATCCGGAGCTCACGTAGAGGATCTTAGACAATCATGAGTATGTTTGGGTATAGTGAGTCATTTGTGTATTTATTAATTAAGAAAAATTTTGTAACCTGTTTTTTAGTATAAATGTTTTATTAAAATCGTTTTATTTACGATTTATTCATTTTATTTTATTTATTTATATAGTGGCCCTCGGGATTCCTGTATAAGGGGTTCCGGGTCGCCACAGACGGCTGGAAGGGCATATGGGAAAACAGCATAGGCGAAACTTCACCGATTGATTTCAAGCATTCCAAACGTCAGATGGCTGATCGGATACCATTGCCAGACTCCTCCGATCGAGAGGAAGAGATCACGACCGGTGGTAGCTATTGTCGATGGCAAAGGAGGGAGATCGGTACCAATTTAGGTGAATATTTTGGTGTCGTTTCGATCGATTTCGATATCAAACTGAGGAATGGAGACCATCGCCGTGACCAGCGTGCCGAGAGGGTTCCATTGCCACCCCTCTCGCCGCCTAACTTGCCAGGAGTATGAAGGGTCATTGGCGACGGCAGTGAGCGCGTCTTCTTCGGTGAACAAGGGGTGTCTCTACTAATTTCTAAATGTTCTGGACTTCTATGCTATTTATATAGACTTTGGATCCTAGGGGTCCAACTGTAAATTTTCAAACCTTCAAAATTTCACGAATCTGATTCTAACACCCCGATATCTCAACACCAACCCAAATACATCTATTTCGCATGCACGTGACCATCAAAATGCCAACCTCGGGCACTAAAAATGAAAAATTTACGAGCCCATGTAAGATTTTTTTAGTCCAAAATCTTAAAAACTCCAGAATACATCCAAATTCTCATATACACGATTTTCATCACGTTCGTGTCACCCCATATACGTCAAAAATACACAATTATATGATTTCATATTTTGAAATCTTTCACTTGAATCCCTAAATCATTGATTTCGAAAATCCGGGTAACCACACCTCAACTAGGCTCTAATACTAATAAAAAAATTATGCGAAAACATTTGAACATCAAGATTGGTAATAATTCAGTACCACAAATAGACAAAATATTTAATGTGGTTCAGCATCGATTACCTACATTTAGGGATGAAAAGTTAAATCTATTAGATCATACCTATATAAGAGCAATGATAATTGCATTTTTAATGGAATCATCAGAGACATTTTGAACTTAATTGTAGCTAGTTTGTTTTAGTTAGGTTGAATTAGTTAGTTTAGTTGCTATTTATTTTAGTTGTGTTATTTTTATATGTTTGTTGATTTTCTAAGAGCTTGGAAGATTAAAAAAAAAAGGAAAAAGTGTTCTACGCTGGGGCAAGTAAAATTGATCATTGGAGCGTCATTTTTCCAGAGACTTGGCATTGGGGCAATGTGATGATTCACACTGAGACAAGTAACTTCAAGAAAGTTTGCATCGGGGCATAGGTAGAGATTCATACCATGGTATGCAAAAAGGATATTGCACCGGGGCGCCATGATGAGGATTTTGAACACGTTAATATTTTTATGTGTGTTTTGATTGGACAGAGTCAAGACATATATAAAGGATATTTTTCACAGGACAGAGGAGGGAGTGGGATAGCTAAGAACCTTACCTGGAATAGATTTGTGAGTTTTTGGAAAATGAAGAACATAACGAAGCAAGAAGAATCTTCTTCACGAGCATTCCGGCAGGATTAGTGTCTTAGTTTTGTTTCATTCTTTCATATGTTTTCTTCCAGTTTTTATTTTTATTTTCTAGCTAGGAAGAACTAATTCTTCTTGTGCTTGGGATGTGATGTAACCTAGCCTTAATGGATTGAGTTTTGTAATATTGAAATTCTTTGATTAAATCTAAATAGTGAATTGTTGTTCTTACTGCTTTTATACACCTGATCAATGTATGAATGAATTTAATTATTGTATTAAAATTGGGAGATTTAGTATAGCAGTAGACCTGTAATTCAATATCATAACTTACATGCACAATAAGGATATTGGTTTAGGTTATATAGCTTTTATTAGGGTTATCCATTAGCTTAATGTATTCAGTAATCCTTCAACTCATATTAGAGATAATTAGGTTAGATTAATTAAATAATTCTATCTGATCTTGGGAGAGACTGGTAGATAACAATTGGGATGCTTGCTTTCATATTATAATCTTAGAATTTAATATGTGTAGTTATTAGGAAATCAATCCATATGGGTTATGGTGAAATCATAGACTTAGAATTTTATTCTCATTTGCATTATTACTATTGTTGGTTTGATTTCTAGATAAGGGTTTAGTTAAAGTTACTCAAAAATCTCGATGTCTAAATAGTATAAAGTTCAATGATTTTCATTGCTTAATTGCTTAGTCCTTGAAAGAACGATTCTTAGCTTCATCGTTGTATTGCTTGGTGCAATTCTATACACTTGCAAAAAATCCATAACAAGTTTTTGGCGCCATTGCGGGGACTAAATCTATTGATATTAAAAAGATCTGAATATTGAATTTTCGTTCTTACTATTTTTATACATTTGATTAATGTATGAATAAATTTAATTATTGTATTAAAATCGAGAGATTTAGTACAGTAGTTAACCTATAATTCAATATCATAGCTTATAAGCACAATAGGGATATTGGTATGAGTTATGTACTTTTATCAGGGTTATACATTAGCTTAATGTATTCGGTTATCCTTCAACTCAGATTAGTGATAATTGGGTTAGGTTATTTGAATAATTCTGTCTAATCTTAGGAGATATTGGTAGATAGCAAAAGGGATGCTTGCTTTTAGATAATAATCTCAAAATTTAATATGTGCAGTTATTGGGAAATCAATCCAAATAGGTTATGGTGAAATCACAGGCGTAGCATTTTATTCTCATTTGCATTATTATTATTGTTGGTTTGATTTCTAGATAAGAGTTTAGTTAAAGTTGCTCAAAACTTTCGGTGTCTAAATAGTATAAAGTTCAATGATTTTTAGTGCTTAATTGCTTAGTCCTTGAGAGAACGATTCTTAGCTTCATCGTTGTATTGCTTTGTGCAATTCTGTGCACTTGCAGAAAATCCATAACAAGATTTTGGCGCCATTACGGGGACTAAATCTATTGATATTCAAAAGATTTGAGTATTGAATTGTCGTTCTTACTATTTTTATACACGTGATTAATGTATGAATAAATTTGATTATTGTATTAAAATCGAGAGATTTAGTACAATAGCCAACCTATAATTCAGTATCATAACTTATATGCACAATAGGGATATTGGTATGAGTTATGTAGCTTTTATTAGGGTTATACATTAGCTTAATGTATTCGGTTATCCTTTAACTCATATTAGGGATAATTGGGTTAGGTTTTTTGAATAATTTTCTCTAATCTTGGCAGAGATTGGTAGATAGCAATAGGGATGCTTGCTTTTAGATAATAATCTCAAAATTTAATATGTGTAGTTATTGGGAAATCAATCCAAATAGGTTATGGTGAGATCACAGGCTTAGCATTTTATTCTCATTTGCATTATTACTATTGTTGTTTTGATTTATAGATAAGAGTTTAATTAAAGTTGATCAAAAATTTCACTGTACAAATAGTATAAACTTCAATGATTTTCAATGCTCAATTGTTTAGTCTTTGAGGGAACGATATGCAGCTTCATTGCCGTATTGCTTAGCGTGATTTTGTACACTTGCAAAAAATCCACAATAAGTTTTTGGCATTGTTGACAAGGACTGAATTTCTATTGATATTGAAAAGACCTGGATTTAACTAGTTTAAATTTTTCTTTTTATTGTTACTTTTAATTTTTAATTTTAGTTTTTGATTTTCTATTTCAAGTTGTGTATGCAAGATCAAGTGTTCTTTGATCCTAAGATAGAACAGACAGCAAGGAAATTGAGAAAACAAACACGTGAGGCAAAGCAGAGGGTAGCAAGTTTGGCTTCTATAATGGAAGGTGAGAATGATCCAGAAACACATCATTAAATTACTAGAAGAACTGGTATGGAACTGGGCAGATCACTTCGAGATTACTCTATGCCATCAGTCACTAGGGCTACGTCTAGTATTCAAAGACCAATTGTTCAAATGAATAACTTTGAGATTAAGCCTGCCATCACCCAGATGATTCACTAGCATGTACAGTTTTATCACGCCCTGGAACCCCTTATACATAAATACCGAGGCTAAATTATATAAATATAATATAATGTTGTGTAAAGAAATGCTTTAATCATAACAGTTATACATAAAACATAAGTCTTTACATAATATTCCAAAACACCTTTTTACATAATTGTCAAAATATACAAAAACTGAACAATTGACATTTCTAAGACTATTCGGAATCCTCTATGTGAGCTTCTGGAACATTATCACCTGACTCCTAAACTCGGGTACCTATTGAGGAGGGGATAAGAAACTTAGCCCAGTGGGAATTTCCATAAACATACTAATTCACAACACTTCAAGTTTAAGGCTTGCATCAAGCAATTCACATAACATATCCAATCATGTGAGAATAATTATGGTGACATGTCTAACCGTTTTATTTTCTCACTTCCACACACATATTTCACTACCATAAAATTCCATTCACAATCACTACATATGTGTTAGGTTTGAGGGATAAATCATGGCATATTCATGGTTCAATACACACAATAGAAGGATTAAAAACATGGCATTCAAAAAATTCGGCCAAGAACACCAAGAACATGCTTTGGCCAAAACATGCATGGTGTAAGAATAAATATGTACCTTTCTTCAAGGTATGTTGATGTAGGTTGTTGGTGTTGTCTTTGAAGTAGAGCTTCACAAATGTCAAGCCTCCATAAGAAATACACCATCTACACACTTAGAGAGAAATATTAGAGAAGATAGAACAAAAATGAAGAACTATCTCTTAAGCAAAAACATTTTTAGCTTTTATAAAGTGTTAGGATTGGTCTTTCTTGCAATTTCAACTTTGTTCATTTAGGGGCTTTGATTATCTCTTATTTTGTAAACAAGGCCTTTAAAAAGTTTAATTGTCAAAGTAGTGTCATAACTTCATTAAGTTTACACTTTTGATATCTTAACTCTTTAAAATTTCATAATTAACCCGTAGGACGAATTCATTGTAATTTCCTTAACGTTTAAGAAATTACATATAGCCCCGTCATATTACTTACTAATAGTTGATATGATTTTATGTAACGTTTACATTTTTTTTTCAATATCATCCAATAAGGTGCTAGCCTTGATTTCAGACAATTAATTTTTTATCTTTTTCTCTCTTAGTGTATTAGGTTTATAGTGTGACCTTGTAGGTTCACCACGGGTTAGCCGTACGTCATTATATCTGGAGAATCAATGACTATGATAAACATCCAGCAATGTGCCATAGCCCCTAAACCATGATGAAGTAATACTCCATAGAAACTTTATGATAATTGTACATTCCATGCAGGTTACATTCTTCTGTCATTTACTATATCCCAATCGAGTCTAGGTTCACGAAATGTCAAAATCCTAATATCGATTTATGAATCGTCGATCAATATGTCCGGAACTTGTCATCACAAACTATCTTTCATATGACATCTATTATACTCTTGCCAGAGAATTCATTTTTTTGACATTTATCGACATTTAAATAAGAACAATAATAATGCTATCAACCTATCATTAGAGGCAACGATCCCATTTTGACCATCATTCGTTTCCGCATATGAATAATGTATGATCAATTAGGCTTTAATATATAAGACATCATTAGTCTCGTATTTATATACTGTATGAACTATATGCATCTGTACCGGATTCGACTATAATGGCTTAGGTCAAAGGATTATCACGTACACTAGTATAGTTGGACGATAATCCATTGACCATATGTATTACCATGTGAATCATCGTCATGCGATCATGTTCGATAAATAGTTCACTAACTATTAACCCATACCAATGCCCTAGTAACATGGCTATCATCATTACCCGCACTAATATCATCTCATGACATTCATTGGAGGCACTCAATATGCCTACTATGCCAGGTCGTTGCTCAGTCAACATTGCTTCCGTAAAGAACTGTTTTTTTGATAATCTTTATTTACCAATTAAATGTATCATTTGGACAAATCCTATTCATACATTATTCATTAACCTAATAAAATAAAGGAAGCAACTTACGTATATTAATTAAAGAACACTTTTTTTTATTATAACTATAAGGTTTAATTATAAGATAAAATAACCTTGAAACTGATAACACGAATGGTTTCTAAGGCATACACTAACAATATGAATTACATTCAACATATCACAACACAACAAGTATAATATCCATGAGTGTTTTACTTATATCCTGCAATCACCGCGAGCCTATCTAAGGCCTAACACCAATCCTTGGGTCCCACGATCAACGCGAGCCTACCTAAGACCTAACCATGTACCTTTGGGTTCTCACATAATAGCTAGACCAACCCATGTATCACTTGGATCCTGTACAGAAAGCCAGGCTATCCAAGATCAATTCGTGTACTTTTGAGTTCCCGCGTACCAGTTGGGCCAACCTATGTACCACTTAGATCCCACTTAATAGCGAGGCTATCCAAGGTCACCCATATACCTTTAAGTCCCTGCATACCAGCTAGGCTAACCCTTGGTCTGTCTATATATCCCTATGGATTCCAGCATACCAAGTTAGGCCAATCCAGGGTCTGTCTATATATCCATGTGGATTCCCGAATAACAATCTAGGCTAGTCCAGGGCCTGTATATCCTCACAGACACATCCATTCATCACTAAATCACAAAATCATATACATATCACCCATGTCACAGCCATCCAATCAGACACATATTCCCGTTTCTATTTTCATATTACAATTATGCATAATTCATTCTAATATCACATAATCATGGAAACAGATAATATACACCCACTCAATATACGGGTATCGCATAAGGCAAACTCATGCTCTCATTAAAAAAAACTTAAACCAAAAATGATAAGGGAGAGTGTAGAAGAGAAACCCTTACCTCGAATTGATGAATGATAACTCCCCTAGCCTTTCTATCTCCTGTCTCTCTCTCTCATATTTCTCTTCCATAACACGAATTCTATCTACTCGGGAGGGCCCCGTTGTGGTGTCTTTCTAAGACGGGAGGCCTCGGTTGAGTTTTTAGAGTCTTGGGTCCAAAATTAAACAAAACCAAACCCAGGGGGGTGTATTGAAATTTTTCCTTTAGAAGTGCTAAAGCAAATCTAGAAACTTGTAGGGGTAAAAATAATTAACCAAATAAGGTTGAAAATGAAGACTAGGTGATAAAGCATAGAATAGGGTGGCATATGTCAAGATTGTAAATTATAGTGGGCCAATTGAGAAAAAGTATTTTAGGCGTCTTCAACGGTAACGATAGACGGTACCACTGATGGTTTGGAATGACAAACAGGGACCACCATCGGAATCGTCTCGCTAAGACAAAGAGGATGGCACCAGTGGTGAGGGTTGATTCATCAGAAAAGCAACTAATCGGCAAACGACATAGGCAAAGTTGTCGGGGGCTCTAGACAACGACTTAGGTGTCTGATGGTAGATTTGAGACCAGGGTTGGGATCATCCGATCAGACGAAGTGATCTCGACCAGTGGCAAGGTTGGCGATACCGAAGGAGGTAGATTGAAAAATGATAAGGCGAAATTGATAGGAGCTCTCGATTGTGATCCAGGTGGCAACAAAGGAAACGAACGTTAGCCGTGAGATCGTCTTGGGGAAAAGAACAGAACCCCATCTGAGTTTACCCCGATCTCATTCATAATGGCAGATTGAAAAATGATAGAGCTGAGGTTTCCAGGTTAGATTCCCAATGATCTAGGCGGCAACTAACAAAGAGACTATTGGATCTGGATTTGTCTCATCCAGATGTTTCCAACACCACCAATCGTGATGGCAAACTCGCCTAGAAGATGAACAATCATGACAACGGTGATGACGGTGGCTGTTTCAAACATTTTACAAGTTAGTTTAGGCAGTCTCCCTTCCCCCCAATCAGGCCATTATGTTTATATGGTATTTGGAGTTTGGGACTCAGATGTATATTTTTAAAACTTTAAAATTCAAGAATTATGACTCTGCGTCGGTGTACCGACCTTTCAGCCCCAGGGTGCACACTCTCTACCTTATGCCCTGTTTCTCCAACTTATCTTGCCATACAACTCGTACTCTTATAAAATCATCAATATACACAATTCGTATACCCATATATATATATACTAACATTTAATTACATTTTAGTCTCAAATCCAAAAAAAAATTTCTACATACACTCTTCATCCAAATATGTATGCACATGACATCATTACATATATGACATTCAAATACATGCCAAATATGCAAATTTTCACTATTCCTATAAATTTCACTATTTAAATTCTTCGGGTAATACAAGTTTGGAGGCCTTTCATTGGAAGATCCTAGTGTACATATACCTAACTTCCTAGAGATATAAGACACGTTCAAGTAGAGTGGTGTGTCAAATGATGCCATACGATTATAGTTATTTCCTTTTTCACTGAGGGACAAAGCTAAAGCTTGGTTGCATTCATTAGCTCCTGGCACCATTACAACATGGACAATATTGGCATAGAAGTTCTTAGCTAAGTTTTTTCCCCTAACAAAGATAGGGAAACTGAGAAATGATATCACTTCCTTTAGACAATATGAGGGAGAGTCATTGTATGAGGCATGTCACGACTGGAAAACTCTTATATAGGAATCCCGAGGGTGAACTATGTAAATGCGAGAAAATAAAATGAAAACCATGTAAATAACCATATTATGTATTTCATAATATATAAGTTGTACATAACATTTAAAAAGTCTTTTACATATAATTGAAAATACATAAATGCTTGTCTGGGTTCATTTCTAAATTCCCCGAAAGTCTCTAAGTAAGCTCCGGAACATCCCCGCCCGATGCTCGACCTTTGGTACCTGTGGAAGGAAAGGGGTGAGCAATACAGCCCAGTAGAAAATTTCTCAACATATTCAAAACTATGACATTTTAATTGAAAGCACGTGCACAATCATGTCATATCATTATTCATAAACATTACCCTTTCTATCTCTCAATCTATCATAACATTTCAACAAAAGTGTTTCCCCTTAGATCCCATGGTCTCCGCGGGTCCACCTAAGGCCTAACACCCAAACAAATCATATGTGTTTCCCATTGGATCCCACGATCACAGTAGGCCCATCCAAGGCCTAACACCCAACACAAAAACAAATGTGTTTCCCCTTGGATCTCACGCTCACCGTGAACCCACCCAAGGCCCAACACCCAATATATCGCAATTTCCCACCCAATCTAAGACACTATAAAATACTTTAATATGGTAATGATGCATGTTTGTGATACCTTTAGTCTTTGGTTGTGATCGCCCTTGAATAAAAAATTTGTCATCCATATTTGGAATATCAATGTCATGTTTGGCACAAAAAGAACAAATTTTGCAAATAAATTCTCTCATCCACTATCCCTCATCAATTGTAGATCTTGATTAATTAATTGTGGTGTTAAAGCCATTGTGGCAAGTAGAATTCTTACTTATAATAAATTCAAATGAATTGTACAATTCTTTTTTTTTTTTTTCAGATGAAGAATGTAGTCAGAAANGTGTTAAAGCCATTGTGGCAAGTAGAATTCTTACTTATAATAAATTCAAATGAATTGTACAATTCTTTTTTTTTTTTTTTCAGATGAAGAATGTAGTCAGAAATTACTTCTATGAAGTCATGTGGTGTCATAAAAAATACATTCCAACGATGGAGGAGTACATGAAAGTTGCATTAGTTACCTTTGGCTATACAATGTTAGCCACAACATCTTTGGTGTGCATGGGAGATGATGTAGCCAAACAATCCTTTATGCAGACTCATGGATGGCCAAGTGGGGTCACTTGACCCCATGTGACCCATGTGGGTCTGCCACTGGGCTCTTTGACCGTAAGCAATAAGACTAATTCATGGCAATAGCACATAGGTTTTCTGGCAAAAAGTATTCTCTCTTTCACTCTCTCTCCCTCTGCATATTGATTCTTTTTTGCTGATTTCAATTTACTAATTACGTCTATTCTTGCAGTTTTTGTGGAGAAGATACTTAGGGCTCAACCAAATGTTAAAAAGATCTATCTTCTTGTAAGAGTAGGAGACTCAGAGTCTGCTATGCAACGCATACTAGTTTAGGTCTGTGTGCATATAGCATTGCATACTCGTTGATTCATTGGTTTAATGCATTTTAAATGGTTAATGTCATATCATATATGTTTCATATCTAATATGTACTAATTATATATATATATATATAGGGTCAGGCTATTATGATTTAATTTTTTTGACTTAATTTCAAACACTATTTGATAGCGATTGATTTTTTTAATCCAATAGTGGAAAGAGTTGCTGAGGTGGCATTAGAAAAACTACTTTTTAACTTCTCTTTTTCATTCATAGATTGTAGTAAATCAATGTTTATTAAATAGTGTTTGAAATTAAGTCAAGAAAATTAAGTCACAATAGCCTAACCCATATATATATATGTATATGTATATGTATATACATATGTATATGTATATGTATATACATATGTATATGTATATGTATATGTACATATACATATGTATATGTATATTACATATACATATGTGTATTATATATATATATGTACATATATATGATCCAAAATGAGTTGGATTCAACCTCTAATTGGAGTGTCTACCAACAATTCCTACCAACAATTCTAGCCAACCAAAATGCCTTAAAACCACACCAAAAGATAGCACAACATATCCCAAATATCTTCCCTAAATCAACTTCCAATTTCGGCAACAATAACACAAGGAAATGGACAAGGCAAGAACAAGAAAACTTACACAACAATGGTGCCAATAACACCCTCAAGCATAAAGGATTGCTCCACCAACTTGAGGCTCCAAGTATAAAAGACAATGTCTACCAACTTGGATTTCCACCACCAAACCCTTGGCAAAGGAATGGATAAAGGATTTTGGGAGAGTTTTCTCTCAACACTAGGTGTGTTCAACCTTTCAAATTCATTCAATAAAGAGTTCAATACCAATGAAAAGGCAATATAACATATGCCTTACAATGTGACACGAGCTGGACAAAAATACCCCCAAGTTATCCCTTACAAACAAAAGAGAAAAGGGACAAAAAGTTAAAATTCCGCGCTTGGGCGCCGCGGCGGTGGAAGTGGGCGCTGAGCCGTTGGGCTTTCTGACTTGTGGCACCGGGGCGTGGGTGGCTTTTGGCACCGGGGCGACGACCTTCTGACTTGTTGGCGCCGGGGCGTGGATTTGGGCGCCGAGGCACGGACTTGCTGACTTGCCAAAATTTTGCCGAATTTGGCTAAGGCAAGGGAGGGGCAAATTTAAGCCTAAGATTACAAAAAATGCTCCTACATATATTTTAAGCTAAATACAACTAAAACAACACAAATACAATAAAATTAACTTAAAAACAACATGGAACTCAACTTCTCGTGAGGCAATACAATCCGACTAATTAGGGTTTGGACGGATTATGGTGCATCCCAAGATTGAGTTGGAGTTCAAGTGACTTATTTGGATTTGAAGGAGAGGCATGCTTGGACTTGAAATTGTTGGAGCTTGTGACAAGGCTTGCGTATTCGGATCAATATATATAATGCATATGTACATATATATATAATACATATATATATGTACATATATATATATATATATATATATGTTAAGCTAAAAATTTTAAACTTACAAACATAATTCATATGTACCTCAAAAAATTATAACTTAGGACATATGCATATGCCTTTTGGTAAACAAATAATGTCTCAAGTTATATATATAGTCCACTTTATTAATTAGTGCATTTCATTTATGATTAAATTTACTATCTAGAATTATTTAGTTTGTTAGTTGTAATCTCAACTATTAAAAAAGTGATTTCACGTAACAGTTAAAGAAATTTTAAATGTAACAGTTATGCAAATTATAACAATTGTTTATCTGTTTTAATCTATGATCAAAGATCGTGACGAAGGACTTATTTAGTGTATTGAGGAACAAATGGGGCGCAAACAGTCCTTCTTGAAAAAGCTGGATGCAGTACCTTGTGAAGTTTCTTATGCGAACTTGGGAGTCAGAGATTTTCTATTAATCGAAGAAATGTGGAGAGAAATAGACATTATACTAATTCTATGATCACTTATCAAAAATTCTTGTGCTTGTCACGATTGATCATTGTTGTTGTTGCTTAATTTTGTTATTGATTTACTTTTTTCAAGCCTGAGTATGCGGCGAAAGGTCAGGACTCATATCAGAGAATGCATTTTACCATGGCACCAAGACTCTTAAGGGAACATGTATATTTGATATCAACAAAGAGAATTGGTGGAGGACAAATTATATCAACTGCAAGCAGAAGATGCCCCTGAAGAGATTATTGAGTCAACCTTGAGGAATTTAGGCCTCAAAAGGTTTGAACTTCTAATTTTGTTTGTGGTGTGAGAATAATTTTCAAAAAAAGAGAAAATAATTTAAAAAAGTCTGAATTCTATCTCAATATTTTAATTATTTGAAAATAAGTTTGATATAAAGTCCGAAAACTCTTTCCGAATTTGGATAACAACGAAAATTAGATTTTTTTTTTTTTCAGATTTTACACTAGTTCTAAGGACTCCTGTAAATGCTCATTTCAAAATTGTTTTCATCTAATTTTTTGTTTCATATATTATATTCATCAAGAGCAAAGGCAGAATTGTGTTTAATTAGGCCTACTAAGTACCCTACTATCATATGCTGCAGAATATTCGATTTTTTTTTTTGGTTTCAGGTCCTCCGTATCCTTTACATTACTATATTTGATTGCACAATGATATAATTGATATTTCAAATTATTAAATCTTCATACTTTTTTATTATATTTAATTAATAATTTAAAAAAATTAAAAAAATTATAATTTTTTTTAAATAAATAGGAAAAGGGTACTTGCTACTTAACTAAAAATTTCTAATATAATTAGGTGTCCTAATAAAATAATAATTGTAATTTTATTTTTTTATATATTTGTTAAATTTGTTTATAAATGGATATAAATGGTATTTCAAATCAGTTGATTCACAAACTTCTTGTTTTTATTATATTTACTTAATTAAATTAAATAAAAAAATGGTACTTACTTGACTAAACAAGAATTTAAAGATTTCTTACTGGAATAATGATTAAAATTTTTATCTATTAATATTTTTCTTAGACTTGATTTATATAATTGAATTAATTTGATCTTTTACCAGGGCAAGAATGTACGGATGGCAAATACTGTTGGGTTTGTTTAGGTTAAACATGGCATGTTCATGGTCATATACACATAATAAAAGATTAAAAGAAAAGTATTCAAAAATTCGGCCAAGAACACCAAGAACACATCTTGGCCGAAACATGCAT
>JANLJB010029537.1:0-15913 GCA_026212285.1 Bursera cuneata
TACTTGCACTATAACTCTAGACATATTTAGGGGATAAGTAAGGAATTTACTTTTGGGTGACCGTTTCGGTCACGCCAAGTTACCTGCAGCTACATCCAAAGAAGTAACCTTTGCCTCATGGCCTGACAAGGTTTTCACAAGTTTAAAATCTCGGCCTGACCATACCTGGAAACACACCCACATAAAATAAAATGACTCAAACAATGATAAAAGTTAAAATAACACATTTTCAACAAAATAATCACTGTGTTGTAAAAAAATGTACCTTAGCTGTCATGTCATATGACCCTGTTACCAGGAAGTACCCTTCTTGAGGCTCAAACTTCACTTCTGATATAAGATTAGAGTGTGCTGGGATGACATATATAGATTTTTTCTTCCTTAAGTCCCATATACGACAAGTATTGTCCTCACCACCTGTTGCCAGATGGTATCCATTTGGTGAAAAACTAATGCCAAGAACCTGAAGAAGGAGCAAAGACACGTCATTGAGTTAGA
This sequence comes from Bursera cuneata, assembly GCA_026212285.1. Lineage (NCBI taxonomy): Eukaryota > Viridiplantae > Streptophyta > Magnoliopsida > Sapindales > Burseraceae > Bursera > Bursera cuneata. Next base: position 499 of record JANLJB010029537.1, read on the forward strand.
TACTATATTTAAAGAAAAAAAAAAGATAAAATCATTTTACAGAAAGAGAAGGAATCACACAAGTTTTGGGTCCTACCGGTTTCACATGGCCTTCCAAGGCAAGAATACTTCTTCCTGTACGAAGGTCCCAAACACGAGCCAACGAATCCAGTCCACAAGAACCTGCCAAAGACCCATCACAATGGAATGCAATTCCATAGACACTCCTACTGTGACCTTCTTGAAGAAGCAACTCTTCTCCTGTATCTATGTCCCACAGTCTCCACGTCTTGTCAAAGCTAGTTGTCCCCAGGTATTTCCCTGTTGGATGGAAGGCAATTCGTGCAAGACGATCCAGATGACCTTTAAAAGTATTTAGGAGAGATCCATCAGCATTCCACAACCTTGCAGTCCGATCAGCAGAAGCAGTAGCTAACATATTTTGTACTGGTGAAAATACAACATCAGTTGCACGTTCTGTGTGTCCCTTCAAGGCAGAAACCTTTTCCACTTTTGGCATGCTCCATATCTTAGCAATTCCACTTAAAGCACTGAAAAAGAAAAAAAAAAGAGAGAAAAAGTACATTAAAAAAAATTACCACAACAGCAAGAAGGCAAGAATTCTAATTAACATATTGAAACCTAATTAACACATAAAATAAGATAGATGCGCAAGTCAAAACTCAGCAGGACTTCCAAAGAATGAGATGAACATATATTTAAGCCCCACAAAATGGGAAGGCTGGAGAAGATTCAATCCAAAGGACTTATCCTTTGCAATGTTTCAATCTACGAAAAGAAAGCTTTCTTTACAAGAAGGGTGGGTTCTTCAGCCACAGTGGGTAGGGCTAAATATTTATTTTTCAGCCCACAAAAAGGGTCCTTTTATTCAGTATGTTCTAGCATTCTATTTGAAGCAGACAAAAAAAGGACTTCTCCTTAAAACAACCATTTATTAGCACCTAGTGGAAGTCAATGGCTATCAAATCATAGGAATTTAAGCTCCGTTGATGCATATGTGTGATTGGTGAGAGAAAGAAAGCAAGAATCAAAGAGGGATACCTGGTAGCAAGCAGTTTTCCATCATGCGAGAATGAACAACCAGAGAGTGGCCGATCATCCCCAAACTCACTGCAATCAAGGAACAAAGTCTCTGCCTGCTTCAGAGCCCAATCAATTTCTGCATCCAAATTTTCATCAGGATCATCCCTTTTCCTGCAAGCTCGTTGAAGTCGAGTTGCTGCCTTCACAAGAGAATACTTTGCAATTTCCATTCTAGCATCCAAGAGTGCCTTTGATCCCTCAGTATAAAAGGGATACTGGATTATTTCTTCTTCAGCATCCTCAGCAATAGCATTCGCTGCAGCCTCCTCTTCCTCGTGAGCTTTCATCAGCTTCTCCAACTGCCCCTCAGCATCCAGCTTAGCCATAAGCATCCGTAATCTGTCCCGTCTTTCCATCTCTCGCTCCCCAAAAAGTGTAATTGGTTCACCAAGCCGGCGAAGGCGAGCCCGAACAGCCATATCATTAGTAGGCACTGCTAGTGCAGAAGCACGGCGCTTCATTAGAAGATCATTCATTGCTTTCTCCTGTCGCTCCCTTACCTGTCTGCTTTCTTCCGAAATCTCATATTCACCAGTGGTAGCCCGGGCTGGACCTGAGTCATCATGGTCAGAATCTGAGTCACTGTTTCCCACATCTCCATTTTGTGGTGGCACCACAGGTTTAAAAATTGGGGGCCGGACAGGGAGCGGTGCTAATGGAGCGGGAACTTGTGGAGGAGCAACTGGAGCTATTGGAGGCACAACTACTGGTGGTATTGCTGCAGGGATTATTGGTGGGAGAACTGGTGGAATAATAGGTTGGACTGATTGAGGTGGAGTTGTTTCAACTGTAGATGTTAGGGTTTGACTATGAGGGACTGCCTCAGCAGACTCTTCCATTGGAGCCAGGTTTTCCTCTTCTCCCGCCATGACACCTGACCAAATAAACTCAACAGTCAACATATTTACAAACTCCATTTTCAGCTATAGGAATTCTTATAAGATTAGCTGAAAAACAAAAGCCTGGTAAGAAACACATGCCCAAGATTGCTCGAAAATTGCTTAACACATAAGCGAACCATCAAAACCAAAACCCAAATGTCTTCACAGTCGATTTCATCAACCAAACCAACCACATTTCCAATTGAACATACTTTCGACAAAACAAGTTTAACAAATAGAAGAGCAAATCAACAAACAACTGGTATGCAACCAACAAGATTCTCTTCCTAATAATTCTAATTCCGTTTGGTAGCTGAGAAACCAAAAGAAAACACAGGTAAAATCAAAACCAACAATTTTCCTTCGTTTCATTCTCGAAACAAGCACAGTAAACTAAAAATAACCAACACTCGTGACCACCCAAGTTAAGTAAAACAGCTACTTCAAACTCTAAAATCTACTTTCTCAACCCTTTTTTTCCCTTAACTTTCTCGGCAACCAAAACATACATAATTAACCCATCACAGACACAAAGAGTTCTCAACCAATTTCCCACTCCCACCACCCAAAAATAAATAAATAAAAATATCTCAAGTGGGCAGAGCAACTTACAAGCTGAAGGTTCGAATGAGAGTACAACTCCACCCCGCCAAGCCAACAGGGAGCAATTTCACCAGGCCAAAGATGTTCTTTTATCAAAACTTTAAAAACCCAAATTCTCCGTCATGGGTCGTCGTGAAGACCGACTGAATCCGGATTTGACCCAATAGTTAGTTTTTTTTTTTTTTTTTTTTTTTAATAATTAATCGTTTATTTATGTTTTATTATTATTTTTTTAAATATCTTTATTTAAATTTGGGTTCAGAAATATACAGTATCTTCAACCTTAAATACAACATGTATAAAAGTATACCATTTTTTTTTAAATAATTGAACATCCTAAGTATAAAAACCATGTCAATTTATTTATAACTTATGAAAATTTTCAACTTTATGAAAAATATGTGTACAAGTAATCATGATAAAAAAAATCATTATTTTTAGAAAACTATAGGTTATTAGAAATAATTAAGAATATACACTAAATATAAATCATAAATTTTTTAAGGTGTTTTTAAACTTAAAATAATATCACATTTTTATTATCAAGCTACGTGAATTCAATAAATTTTCAGAAAAAATAAAAAATTAATTTATTAAAAATGAGAGAATTAAGGTTGTTTATTTTAAAAACGGTATACCAGACATTTTACATTTATGCGTACGTTAAATTTAAAATTAAGGGATACTATTGTATATTTCTAAAACTTTAGGGATGATACTTATTGAAAAAATTACAAGAATTAACCAAAATTAAGCGGTTTGTTTGAGTTTTGACCCGGTTTTGAATTTTTTTTTAATGGAACGACCATTTGTTTGATGATAGATACGCTCGATAGTACCTAACAGATAGTGTCAAGCATTAGATACTAGTGTCTGACACTATCCAACACTGTCCAACTATATCTATTACGTGTTGGACAATGTTTGAAAAATGGTGTTTGAAATACCGTATCGAGCGCATGATGGGTCATTAATTGTTATAAATTAAGTATCAAATACAAGGATGTAAGTGAGAAGAGGAAAAACAAGGAAGGATTAATATGAAGAAGAAAATATGAGAGAGAGAGAGAGAGTGGAGTATTCGGTTTCTTTCTTATTTATATCTCATAATTACATAACAAGAGTTGTATATATATATATATATATATATATGATGTTTTGTCAACTACCCTACCAATGATGATTGTGCATTACAAGCCAATCAAAATTCACCCACCAATACACCAATGAAATTAATTTGCCGCACTTGTCACCTAATAAACTCTTCTCATGGTATCAAGCCAATAAGGTAATGACACTTTAGTTACTTAAAGAGGTGAAAATCCGCCAATTATAACACTCCCCATTGGATTCCATTTTATAAAATAATTGTATTTAACTTTGCTAAGGAAAAATCCAATGGAATAAAAACCAAAACAAAGAAATATAATTGTACAATAAATCATAAAGTGGTGTTACACATGCTTAACACTGCTTCATTAGAAACCTTGTCAAAAAACCTAGTAAGATAAAACCTGATCTAGGAGAAAAAGAGTACAGTGTATATATGTCCAAAATACTCCCTCTGATCGTAGCAGAAGATCATGTATCAATTTGGTTGCGCCGCATATCGATCTTGTACAAAAATTTCTCAAATGTTGATGTCGGGTAATGTTTTGGTGAATAAATCAGTAAGATTGTTATTGGAACGAATCCGTTTCACATTTATCTTTCTACTTTTCTTGAAGTTCATGAGTGTAAAAGAACTTTGAACAAATATGTTTGGTTATATTTCCTTTAATATAACCTTCTCTCACTTGAGCAATACATATTGTATTATTTTCATATATAACTCTGGGAGGATCTACGGTAAGATATGACTTGCATGAACTTTGGATGTGATAGATGACAGATTGTAACCATATGAATTCTTTGTTGGCCTTATATAATGCTAGTATTTCAAATTGGTTAGAAGAAATAATAACCAAAGTCTGTTTAGTAGATTACCATGAAATTGTAGTCCCATTATAAGTAAAAACATATCTAGTTTGAGATTGAGCTTTATGGGGATTAGATAAGTAACCGACATCAGCATATCCAACTAAACCAGGAGTTTTATAAGACTCATATGAAAAGAAAAATCCCAAATTAGTAGTGCTCCCTATAAATAATAAAAAATATGTTAGATTCCGTTCCAATGTTGTTTAGTAGGCACAGAACTGAATCTTACCAATAAATTAACTTCATATGTAATATTTGGTTTAGTATATTGTGCTAGATATAATAATGCACTTATAACATTTAAATATGATACTTTAGAACCAAGTATCTGTTAATCATCTTTTTTAGGATGAAATGGATCTTTATTAGGATTAAGTGATCTAACAACCATTAGGGTGCTTAATGGGTGAATGTTATGCATGTTAAACTATTTTAGAATCTTTTCGATATATGCTAATTGATGAACGAGTATGTCCTCTTAACTGTGCTCAATCTGCAAGCCGAGACAGTACTTTGTTTTATCTAAATATTTTATTTCAAATTCCCCTTTTACATATTTAGCAGCATCTTGGATCTCTTCCTGAGTTCTAATTAAATTCATGCCATCAACATATACAGCCACAATTGTAAAACCAAATTTTTACTTTTTTTATAAACACACAAAGGCATATAAGATCATTGATATATCCATATTTTATTAAGTATTTATTAAGATGTTTATATCATAATCTTCCAAATTATTTAATCTATACAAGAATCTCCTTAATTTAAGTGAATATATGCTCCTTGGTTTTGTTTTAATTGCACCAAGCAATTTAAATCCTTTAGAGAGTTTCATGTATATGTCAGTATCTAATTTATCGTAAAAGTAAATAGTAACCATATTTATAAGACGTATATGAAGTTTTTTTGAAACTTCCAAATTAATCAAGTATTTGAAAATGATTATATTCATTATAGGGACATATGTTTCATCAATATTAATACCCGGTTTTTGAGAAAAACCCTGAGCTACAAGTCAGGCTATATATCTAGCAATCTCATTATTGTTATTTGTTTTCTAATAAATACCTATTTATATCCAACAGGTTTGAAGTTTTTAGGCATATGGACTATAGGTCCAAAAACTTCACGTTTTGTCAAAGAAGTCAATTATGCTTGAATTGTTTCTTTCCATTTATGCCAATCATGCGTTTTCTACTTTATTCATTGTACATGGTACAAAATCATCATTCATAATTTCAGTGGCTACAGCAAATGAAAAAAATTCTCGATGACCATTTTGTTATGATTCCATATTTCTTTCATATAATTGATAGAAATTTTCTCATTTTTAAATACTTTCTCTTCATGGATTTGTGCCTCTTTAGGGACTTGTGCCTTTCCAGGGGCTTGTTTCTTCAGGGACAATTATGTCTTTAGGTGGTAAATCAGACAATATGAATTCTCTAGCTTGATCATTATTTCCAATGAGACTATTTTTCTTTTTTTTGGGGGACAGTGTCTTTTGATCAAAGAGTCTACCATACTTCTGGTATGCAGTAGATTGATTTTTTACTATTTTAAGTATGAATTATTCTATATGAACATTAATTCTTATCAGTATATTAGCAGCATATACATGTAACTTTGTTACTTTGTTGCGTCAATAAAAGCAATTGACATCTTTGTAATATTCTGAAGATGTATCATCTTTTACACTTTATTTTCACATTGAGGGGCACGAGGATTAAGATGATACAAAGTGGTTACACTCCAAGAAAGTTTTTGCCTAACTTCAGGAGGCATATTCTTAACTTTATGAAGCATTTTCTTTTCCCCCAATGGTTGGAACATTGTCTCATCAAAATGATAATCTACAAATTATGCAGTAAAAAGATCACCTATCAGAGGCTTCAAATATCTGATTATAGAAGGTGAATTTTAACCTACATAGATTCCTAATCAATAGTCCCATTTTTCTCCGCTTCAGGGGAGAAATGGGTACTTACAGCACAACCAAAAGTTTTTAAATAAGATATATCAGGTTGTTGACCAAGTACAAGTTGTAATATGTAATACTTATGATAAGTAGCGGGTCTCAATCTAATCAATGATGTAGCATGTAAAATGGCATGACCCATTTCAGAGGTTGACAACTGCGTTCTCAATAATAGAGTGAGTGCAATTATTTACAACCGCCGTATAAGTGATTCTATCAAGCCATTTTTGGTATGGATATGTGGAACAGAATACTCAACATCAATTTCTATGGACATATAGTAATCAATAAAAAAAAATTATGTAAATTCATCATCATTATCCAGACGAATAGATTTAATAGGGTGGCTTGAAAAATGTGTATGTAATTTAATAATTTGAGCAAGTAATTTAGCGAATGCAATGTTTCTTATTGATAATAAACAAATATGAGACCACTGCGTGGAAGCATCAATAAGGAATATGAAGTAACAGAATAGTTCACTCGGTGGGTGAATAGGTCCACAAATATCCCATTAAATTCTATATAAAAATGATAGGGATTTATGACCAATCTTAGAAGGAAATAGTCAAACAATTAACTTTCCTTGCGAACAAGCAACACAAGTAGTCTCATTCGACAAAAGAATCTTATGATTCTTTAATGGATGTCCGCTTGTGTTTTCAATAATCCTACGTATCATTGTTGGTCCTAGATGACTAAGACGGTCATGCCAAAGCATAAAAGTCTTAGGATTATTGAACTTTATGTTCATGACTGCGTAGGTTTGAGTAGATCTTATGTATGTATAATATGTTCCAGATGAGAAAGCTTCAATCTTCTCCAATATTTGCTTCTGGCCTGAGACATTTGAAGTGATTCAGAAAAATTCTACATTATTTTCACATGGTGTATCAATATAATATCCATCGAGCCTTATATCTTTAAATTGAGCAAATTTCTTCTAGATTTACTAGAGTATAAGGCATCATTAATACATAACTTAACACCACTTGCTAATAGTTATCTTAAAATTATATATCTCAAATGATGTGCCTTTCACTTAAGTCTGATACATCATTGCTGAATAGGTATCATTTAGAAAACAAAATTTGGGGTAATTTTTAGATTAGTATTAGTTGTTTAACATAAGCCTCCTAAAGGATCCCCATTAATTAATTATCCAACAGCTGACTAATATATATATAATTCCTCATTGTTTCAAAAACCTTCACTAAAACCACTTTTTACCTATTTTAATCAATTAAACTAATGTGTCTGAGATTTTGCGATGGTTTTTCGGAAATAATTTGCAGTTTTACAATTATCACAAACTCCTTACATGTTAAAAAAATGGATTTCATTATGGAACAACGTAAGGCAATCGCCCTATACCATAGAAACACAGCCAGATAGACTACGTCCCAATACCTCAAAGAAAAGGCAATCGTCCTCTACTCTTTAAGACTTAGAAGACCGAGAATCCCCTTGTTTAACACAGAAAGAGAAGAACTCCCCTTAAGTGGCTTCGGCCCCGTTACACAGGAAATTTTAAGTTTTGTCAAGGACGTAACCAAAAGATTACTTTAAATTAGATTACATGATCAGATGATCTTTTATGTATAATCCTGGATAATCTCAAATGTTATCAATACTAAAAGGTAGATCAAATGTGCGATGAAATAATTCTTATAAGGGTAAGTACTCATTCATAACACCAACCATCGGAGAAATACAAATCACTCCCTCGTAAGACCTAAGAGTGAGACAAAAAAAAAAAAAAAAAAAGGGAAAGCTCATCGTTCTCGATTCTCCTCTAGTTGGATCCTTCCGACTACAAGAATCCTTGGTTAAAATGGGATTCCAACTAAATTGAGTTGTTCTATTTTAGCTGATAATGGTTCTTAGTTCAATGTGAAACGGACAATAATAAATAACGAAGCTAATTCGTTTCTGAACCTGACTTGACCAATTTTCTTCTTCTTCTTCTTCTTCTTCTTTTTTGGTTAGATTAACTTAATAAATTTTAAATATTAGTTAATTACTATTTCCTTTTTATTTTTATCACGTTCACAACAATGCGTTATGAATGGTATGTATGTACAAGATTTTGTTTCTACAAATACTATCTTTGTGCTTAGAAAAGTGATATATTCTTAGAAAAAAAAGAGGTAGATTTAAAACATATGAGCTTATACAATATTATTTCATATATGAAATACTCTTTGTATCAAAAATCTAAGTTAGCTTAAAATAATTTAACAATATTCCACTTTCAATTTTTTTTTTCCTTAAAATGTTGGTTGAAAAAGTAATGGCTCTTTGTTTTCATGTAGGGCATTGCAAAAATCTAGGAATTTGTCCTCAAAGTATCTCATATATTTTAAAAGAAAGAATTTCAGCTATGGACTAGGTCTAAGGGGTGCCATTGAAAAATAGCGTATGTTCGAAAATTTTTGATGTTATGATCCTTTGTTCGATTAGAAACTTGAGAATCGACAATATCCGAGAGTGTCTCCGTCGTATATATAATGAATGATGCATCATGACATTAAATCTTTTTAAAAGTAAATTGTTTTTTAATGAAATCCCCTAATTTTGATCAATTTTAGAAAGTGTCTGATTTTACCATGTACACATTGATGGCTGTCGGCAAAACATCTACCAACTATCACATTAGTTTAGTTGATGGTTTTAGAACACCACATTATTAGTCACGTAAGTACAGTGGAAGTGCCCGATTAGATGTAGCTATTTATTGATATTGATGGCTATCCTAGAGGGCGATTTAAGGGTATTTTGTGGTATAAAATTGGTCAACTAGGATGGAGATGATACAAGAGCCAACAGCTTAAAAAGTTTCTGGTTTTTGTTAGTGATGAACAGAATGAAATTGTAGATGTGCAAGCAGAAGTTGTGTTGATTTAGGATTTCAGAATCTTTCGTTGCTGTTGTGCTTAGAGAATAATCAGTGGCATTCGTTGCTAGCATTCTCTTGCATGCATCTCTAAAGGACAATGAAGGTCGCATCCAAGTCCACTGAACCACTGCCTGCATTGAACCCCATGATAATGACAACTTTTGCACAGATGGCTCATCTTCATCCCATACCAGGTGAGAGTGTGCGGCCAACAATTGAAGTTGATAAGCTGTTGCCACGCAGATCAGGGCCGGGGTTGGTATACCAAAGTTCGCTATTGGGAAAGAGACAGATGAGACCGTACCATGAAAGAGAAATTTGACTTTCGGAAGTGCGAAATCTACTAAGGGTTTGGATATGATAAGGGGTGTTGCCCCCCGCTTCCAAGAAATGGAGAAGTTTGCTTGATCAGGTTAACTCTTTTTAACTTTTTTTTTTTTGGGTTCACCATGCGCATTCCCACTTTATTTTTTGTTTTGTGGAGGAGCTGGTAATGCTCTTGGTGTAGTTGATGGTAGAATTGGTGGTGCCTAACATGCCTACCTTTAACTTTGCCTCAATTGTTTAAGATCCCCGATGATATATTCTCATTTGAATCATTTTTAATGTAATCTTCTGATATCTTCCCTATATACCCAAAAATTTAAAAATAAAAAATAAAAAGAATAAATTAAGTTATAATAAAAATATATACAAAGCTATTTTAACTTTAATTTAAGATTAATAAATTTGCTATCAAATTGTTCTTATCCTCTACAAGAGTCATATATCAATACTACTTAAATTTGAAATAAAAAATTTAAAAAGATTAAACAGAATAAATTTATCTTTATCTCTGTTCACACATCAATATGAAATTAAAACCAAAACTTATTTCTGAAGGTCAAAAGTTATGGTAGAAGCAAAGAACAGTAGAAATAAAATGCATTGGTTTTGTATACTTTCTAGTGTGAGTGGCAATTGGGCATATAATAATGTATTCAAGAAACCAAGATTGATTTGGAAGAGAAGCATGCGAGTTGCACTTGTTACGCAAATGCAGCAAATGAAAAGAGAAATCATCATATGAAAGAAACAAGATGCAGTATATTATTCGAAGAGTTAGTCAAAACAGGATAGACTGAAGACTTGAACATTGAGATCCAGTTAAGAATATATTAAGTACTCCAAAACGTTCTGTGACAAAGAACAAATATAATTAGCTCACGATGCACACTTATCTAGTTTATAATTCAAGCCACGATCAAAATCTCGTTTGAGCCTTCTAAAGACGGAAAGAACAAAACTCATCTACGGCAAACATGAGGACTTTGCCTAGTCGGTATTGTCCTATTATGTACTATTTATCGATGCAAATCAACAAATAAATCTAATTCAAAAAATATATCTAATTCGAAAAATATACTACTAGCTACTGTATTATATACTTATATGCTTACAAAACTTGTTTCTCCCAACCCCAGGAGAGTCCTGCTTTGCCAAAGCCATTATGACTAACCGGTGCGCAAGAATTCATTGAGTTCCACTGCCCCGAAGAATGATTTTCATCATTAAATGGTCTTTCAGATGCAAAATTTGACCTCTTCCATCCTCCTCTCTTATTCCTCCATCCGCGACCCATCTGGTAGTCATCACCATGAAACCTTGAAGTTTTGTACCTTGACATATACCAACCAGTGCCTTCTCTTTTTCTGCTATTCCAATTCCATGTTCCCCAATCTCCACCACTCCTTCTATTATCTACATTTCTCCAATCATTATAACTATTGTCCCAATCATTACAATTATTATCCAATTGGTTCAATCGCCATGAGTCATTCCACTGATTTCTCCACTGGTCATCTTTTATTGCAACATTGGAAGGAGCACAATTATGATCCCAAGAATTTTTATCATTGCCAGCATTCTGGTCACAATCCTCATACACAGGAGCCAAACACAAGCCATTGTCTTTATGAAAACCCTCTTCGGCATCCCCCCATCCGGTGCATGAAAATGCCTGATTAAAGAGGACAGAGTTATTAAGAATCACAACCTTCTCATCTTTATTTACATCCTCAGGAACTTTTGGATCCCGTTCCAAGTCTAGAAGCAGTTCAGGGTCAATGTTAGCATCCCAATCAATTTCATCAATATAGATATCAGGATCAGGCAATGATATGTTGCACGGAAGACCATTAATCTCTGCCCAAAACCGGTTTTTCGCATTGTGGAATGCCTCTTCACAAGCAGAGTCATTCCACTGAACCACATTCTCATAAAGATACATAAGCCTCTTGGTTTCCAGAAGTTTTGTCCATGGAACAGAGCCAATTGAAAAGCAGAACTTTTTCTCCCATAATGGAACAGTAGGCTTCCAACTACCTGAAAAATAAAGTTACAGAAAAAAGAGATGAGCTCACCTATACAGCATTCCAGAATTCACTATCAAGATAAAGTCGAACAAATAATACAAAACCAAAACCGACTTGATCATATAAAATTTTACGGCCAGATTTACCAGAAAGCAGAACAAACGCAAAGAAGAGACAGTAGGAAATCAGTACAAGAATAATATACAGAATATAGCTAATGAACAAAACACAAACCTGCATAAAGGAATAATCAAGAGAAAACGACAATTAAAATAAATAAGGAACATAAGGTCAAGAAAATAGAATATTTTCTGTCATATGTACATCACTATAGACGTTTCCAAAAGCTCAATCAGTCAAAAGAACAATCATATAAAACGTTTCCACATTTGGCACTAACATAGTTCCCATATTTAGGAAAAGAGACTTGAAGACATAACAAGTTTCACAATCACCAGGGCAGGCAAGGCAAAAATCTAGATAAAGAGCAGAGTTTCTGTTGTAAATCTTATTATGAATCAATAGATTCATATCTAACCTTAAGATTCAACTCCCAATAGCCGTTATTGTCTCACTCAATACATAACAAAACCCCACTGCAAATTATTCGATCAAACAGGAATCAGGATCTTCTTCTTCGTTTCAAAAACAAGAGTAGCATCACGAAAGGGCTTAAATTACTCGAAAATAGCATCATTAAATATAGACAATTTAACACCCAGAAAGAAAACGAAAATAAAGGAGAAAATTTCTAACTGTAGCAAAGATGAAAAACCTCGAACAGGGAGAAAGCCATGATCATACACGGAAAGAAGCAACAATATCAAAATCTAAGAACAGCCCACTTCCTAAAACCAAAAAGACACCAGGAAAAAACAATATTTAAAAAAAAAAAAACCTCAAAGACAACAGCAACGCTTGTTGGATACACACCTTGCGGCGGCTTCCTGAATTGTGATCTTGAGCCCTGAACTTCCTGATGGTAAAATTCACCTCTGTGCCTCCGCCAGTTGTCCATGAGCGCCCCAGGCCAAGAAACAAAACAACTTGTCGCAGGGGTGAGAGAAGAGAAGAATTGCAGGGGAGGCAGGCAGGCAGGCTCTCAAGGGGTTGGGTTGTTCCCAAGAGAGGAAGAGAGAGAGAGAGAGGGATTTAGTGGCGAAATAATACAGCGGTTTTGATAGTTTGAGTAATTTGAGAAAAATTGAGGAAGGTTTATAGGTGATCACGAACAAGGAAAGTTTTTCCGAACGGCTTCTTGAGTTTTTGGAGTTTATTTAGAATGAATTTATAGCCCTTGCTTTCGCTTTGAATTACTCAACTCAACTACTGCCTTTCTTCTGTTCTCTTTTCTGATAAGTCTCCAAAGCCGGGTCAGTGGCGGCGAACTTGCTCCTTGCGCCACGCCCCTACCTCGAGCGTTGCTTCGACGCCGTTTCCTTCCCCCTTTCTTTTCTTAATTAATCAAAATCGTTTATTTATTTATTTTTCTTTAATCTAATTAAAGAAAAATATGATTCTATAATTTATAATTCTGTAAATGAATATTTCTAAAATTGTAAATTTCTTTATATATCTTTATCATGCGACGGTAATAAATTTTCAAAAAATTATTATTGAACTTAAAGATGATTTTAGGATAATACTAATATTTTTAATAAATAGGATCAGAAAATACAATAATATATTTATTTTGTCCGTTAGGGTTTTAATATACATAATCTTTAAGTGTACGTTTTAAAACTTGTATATTCTCGTTCAAATAATTAATAAAAAATTAATTTTTTACTACAAAAGTCATTTAATACAACAAATAATTGATTTAAAATATTTGTTGAGTTGATTCAATGACTTTTTTTTAATTAAAATAAACAATTATTTAAGATTTTAATATGTATCTTACGGTACATTATAAAATTATCTATTATTAAATTATAAAAATTGATTGATTGATTTATTTATTTAGGAGAGTCATTATGGTAATCATACCACATGTGGGAGATTGAGACATTTGGAGGAGTATAGAATTTCTCCTTATTAAAAATTGTTTTCTTATTCAATACTTTCTAAAATAATGAAATAAATTCGATAAGGAATTTGAAACTATTAGAAAAATATATATCTTTAATCTTTATTTAAGATCTTTTAATCCTTATTAATAATTAATAATAAGTCTAATTGAGATGTTAATCTATTGTTATGGGGCCCATCAAAGATCTTAATTAAGCATGTTTATTGATTAATTATATTGCTAATGTTTAAAAGTGTTATTGACTTAAACTTGTTGAAAGGTCGGTGGATGAAAATTTCATCCTTTTTATGTTCATTTTGTGATTTATTATTTTATATGATAATATTGAGTAATTATATATATAATGTATTAAAGTTAATTAATATAAAAATAAAAAAAATGTATCCCATCTTTCAATCATCTCAAAACCAATTTATCAAAAATAATTAATAATGATAAAAGCACTTTTAATTATTAAAAACCCTTTTTTATTTTAACCAGAAGCTCTACCAAACGGAGTCAAAATCATTAATTCTAATTTATTGAATCTTGTACACTTTTATTTATTATTTCTTCTTTTCTATTTTTAATTTTTTTAAGGCTAGAGGTGACGTTTCTTCTGGACAGCTATGACGAGCTTTTTGCACGCGCAAGTGATCAGGCTAATTTTTACTTGTAGTATCCGGTTATGAATTGACGGAAATGCCCTGCTTCGATAAAATCAATTTTCATTACGTGTCTTCTTGTTGTTGTTTGTTTGCCATCCCAAATGTCAAACAACCAGTCTCCTTGCGGGACAATCAATGTGAATTGACTAATGTGCCCATTTACCCACTTAACAAAAGATTAAGAAGTGTGTTCAATTAAGGCTTTTAATGATTTTTAAAGATTTTTATAAAATTAAAAAGTTTAAATATATTTAATTAAAACTTTTGTAGACTTTTAAATACTTTATAAAAGTTATGAGGTATTCAATACAAACTTTTAAAAAGTCTGTAAAAGTTTTGGGGCATTCAATCAATACTTTTTAAAAGTCTATGAAAATCTTGGGGTATTAAAAAATTAATGACTTTTATAGACTTTTTTATATGAGAGACTTTTGTAAACTTTTTAGTAGGAGATATAAATAATCGACTTCACAATTTCTCTCTTATTATTTGTTATGACTTTGAAAGACTTTCAATTTTCATAGAAAAAAAAAAAGAAAAAAGAAACGTTGCTGCATTGTTGTGTTTTTTCACGGAAGATACAAGGAGGATATCTTGAGGTAAGTTATTCTATCATCGGTTAGCTTTATGGGTCTTTGTTTATTACAAAAGATTCATATTTGATTTGATTATTGAATATTTTATTAGACGAAATATATAAAACTGCAGAATATTGGCAGACATGATTGTTTGAGTTCATATGGATTTCTTGTTTATCTATGATACTGTAAAATATTGAATATTTGATTTGTCTCTTTTCTTTATGTGTTTGACGGCTGTGTTATTGTACTATAATATATTAGGGTTTTGTTTTATCAAAATTCTCAATCATTCTCCTTTTAATTATAACCCCAGTTTCTATTTTGTTTCACGTAAAAAGTCTAGGGCGTATCATGGGAAGAGTAAATATAAGAGG
>JANLJB010029538.1:1554-15919 GCA_026212285.1 Bursera cuneata
GCCAAAAGCTTGAAGAAAGTGGTGGATTTGTGGCCAAATTTTCGGAAATCCATAGCTTGGAGCTTTGTGAGTATTTCCATCATTAATCAATCTAATTAAGCACTAATTGCATGATCTTGGCTTAGGAATCCAACAAAGGGTAAATATATAATTTGAGGGATAAAATGATAATTTTAATCCAAATTCAATTGTTGGTGTGTCATAGGATATCTATGTAATTTTGTTACTCAATTCATAAAATTAATGACATATTATAATCTAATTAATATTATTTTATGGTAATTAGAGTATTTAATTCAAAAGTGCAGCTCTAGGTCTATAATGGAATGAGCCAGAGTTAATGGACTAAGCTCATTACATTTATGAGATAAAAAGGTATTGGGCTCGGTTCATTAAAGCTTGTAATTTAATAAGTCCATAAGATCTCCAATATAGTTGTTTATTCTCTTTGGTCTGTTTAACAATAAAATTTCCATATTGGATTAGATCTATGCTTTAGGGCTTATGTATAAATTGGATTTGGACAAAGCCCCGTCTGAAGTATATTAGGAAAATTGTTTATATTATTTCATGTTTAATTAAATTAAAATATGGAATAGATTATGAATTTGGTATTTTTAATTTGATTAAATTTTCGGCTCCACCTTCTATGTTTAATACCTAAATTAATTGTAATTTGGGTTTCCTTATATTAATATGATTATAGAAGTAAACATACTTAATCAATTAATTGAAGGCTTCCTTATATTAATTTAATTATAAATTGGAAGAACATTTAATCAATTAATTGATGGTTTAAATTAATATGCTTATTACTTATAAAAATACCAAAATAGCCTTAATTTTGTTCACTCAAAATGGTAAGGGAATATAGGTAGAATCGGCATGGTTTTCTTGGAAAATCTTACGGCATATACGACTTGATCCTTAAATGGTAGGGCTTATGAATATGTCCCTTAAAATGTAGGGCTTATGTGGCAAGTTCTCATGATATTAGGAATGGGGAAATGCAATAACCCCCCGATTAATTTCAAGAAAACACATAGCCTCAGACTTTTGTTAAACTAACACTTACTCTCCAGATTTTTGGGGCGTAAGTGTTAGTTTTAGAAAAAACAATGTTAATTTTTAAGGAATAAGTGCAAGTTTAGCAAAAGTTTTGGGTATAGTATTTCTCGAGATTTAGTTGGGGGCTTAGAGAAATATTTCTATTACGAGTATGCCCTCGGCATATTTAAAGGAAGCTTCAAGCCCTTTGACGCCCCACATTCACATACTCCCTCATTTTCAGTTTTTTCTTTCATTTGATAGCGAACACACGAAGAGGGAAAAAGTTATCTCAAGTGTATTGTGAAAGCTCTTCACGGTTTTGGAAGAATAGAGAAGAGGAAGGCTTGGTTTTCATGCCTTGGTGTCGAACCCTCTTCTCCTTTATTCTTCCTTCAGCCTTCTCTTCATTCTCCGTAGTTTCGGGTTCTAGTAAATGTTCTAAAGCCTCATTTACATGCCCACCCGTGTGTGCTCTTTGAGATAGAGAGGATATCTTGGAAGGCTTTTGGCTTGTATCCGTTTATCCCTCTCTCTTTTGATTGCGAACCGATTAATTGGTTCAAAATTCCATCAAGAAAACATATCATACCACTAACAAATCATTTAATATACGTAAAAATAAGTGATACATAATGTAATTAATGAGATTGATGATTTGCGTAAATGAATCTTAGAAAATAAATTTAATAGTATAGAAATAAATTGATTTGTTTTTCTCTCCCTTTCCTTCTCTCTCCTCTTTCCTAAACTTTCCTTGTTTTTTTAATCTTTTAAAAACATAAATTCGTATAATCAGCTTGGGTTTTTTATTTATTTAAATATAAATAAAAAACTTAAATAAGTTAAATCAACTTATTTTTTTAATTATTTATATAAATAAATGATAGTTTTAATGTATGTCTTTAGGTACATGTTAAACCGTCAAATAATGTGTATTCATATCATTTTAATAATTAATTTATCTTAAAAATTATATTTTATTACAAAACTTATTAGAATAGTAAAATAATTAATTTAATACAATTTTGAAATAAATTAATGATTTTAATGATAAAAATTCATACTTTTTGAGATCTTTTAACATGTAACATAAGGGTACACGTTAAGACTGCGCATAAATAAATAAAATTTAAAAATTTTTAAATTAAAAAAATAAAGTAAGATACATTTACAAATTACAACTGCATTATTATCCATTAAAAAAAAAATAAGCTCACTTGTAATAAAAATATTAATAGCAATATTCGTATTACAGACGTATATTTAAGTTTTTTTTTTAAATTAAAAAAAAATATAGTAAGTTTAAGAGAGAGGAAATGGGAGAAAGAATGTAAGAGAGAAAAAACACATCATTAATAACAATAATTTATTTCTATACTAATTAATTTATTTTTTAAGATTCACAACTCCAAGTCATTAATCTTAATAATTGTAATTGATTAATTTTAAATATAATGTAATACAAAGTGTGAAGTTAAAGGATTGTTAATCATATCCTTATATGTATGAAAGGAGATTTTTGATATAAAATCATAATCATTCATTTATAAAATCTAATAATTGAGATGATTGATGAGAACATTAAAAGAAAATTACTTCTCAAGATTAAGTGAAGTGGACATTCTAAGAAATATAGTTTGAAAAGAGCTTCAAGAAATGACAAAAAGAGTTTGTACTTCTTTCGAGGAAGAAAACAAAGATGCGATTATGGAAGAGAAAAAGAAGGTGTGTAAATGTATTTTATTTCGTTACTTAATTTAGGGCTAAATAGTAACGTTGTTTTCTTAAATTAAATTAATAAAATTAATGGGCTAGATCACTTTTCTTTCTTAGCTATTACTTATCTATTTTACTTACAACCATTTGGTTCGGTAAAAATAAACATAAGAATCGAAAGAGAAATAAGGTATTCTCATCTTTGTTATTTGGTTAATAAAAAAAAGTCTAAAAATGAGAATCATATTACCTCAAGAAAAAGAATTAGTCATTTTCCCCAACCCTCAAAAATCAGATTTGATTCCTGACTGAAATCAAAATAAAAGTAGGCTTCTTACTTTTTGAAGAAAAAAAGTTATAATATTTTTTTAAAAGTAAAATTAATTAAAAATATTATAATATTTTAAAAAAGGTAAATAAATTAAAAAAGTTATAATATTTTTAAAAAAGGTTAATAAATTAAAAAAGTTATAATATTTTTAAAAAAGGTTAATAAATTAAAAAATGTTATAATATTTAAAAAAAGATTAATAAATTTAAAAAATATTATAATATTTTCTAAAAAAGTAAAAAAAAGTGCAAGAAATATGGAAATTTATATTTTATGATAATAATTATATATTATTTTTTAATATTATTTATTTTATACATTTTAACAATAGAGTAATTTAAAAAATTGATAGTGATTCCAATTTCGGACCTCTATAATCCAAACAACTTCAAAGGGAATCAGATTCTGATTTCGTATTAAACGAAACAATCGAAATGAATAATCATTCCGATTCTAATTCCGTTCGATTACGATTCCAATTCCGATTTCAAAACTCAAATCAAATGGACCCTTAGATTAAATTGGCTTATGACCATTCAATTACTTTTTTCTTAAAAAAAATCTTAATTCCATCTAACCCGCCAATTAATCAAATTCAATTAGAATTGAATTGGTTTGGATTATATCAGGTCGGTTCCCGAGGATTAGTTTGGATTTTGAACACCCCTAAGGATGGGGATGAATTTTTTATTCTTGTGGCTTTTTCGATTAGATTGTGTGGTGGGTTTGATTTTGAGGAGTTTGGTTTAGGAGTCTTAAGTTTTTTCTGAGTTTGTTTCTTTTAAAAATTATTAAAAACTCGTAGCCATTGGACTGAATCACTTCATAATAGTTGTGCAATTAAATAAATTTTTATCTATTTATTATTTTTTGATTTACTATAAAGAATTAATACATAAGGCTATTGGAGTAGGTTTACAATTTTTAGTCATTTTTTAATAAAATTAAGTTCAGGTCACTCCCTACAGGATTAGGGTTAAGTTTTCAATAAATCATGCATAATTTTTTTCTAAAAACTTCAAGGGGTAAATTGTGATGGGTGCAGTTATTGAGAGATCCAATTAAAAAGTTGACTGGGTCAAGTCAACCCTAATCCAGTTAGGTAAAAATGCCTAACCTCTCGTTGACAACCCTTTATATAGTGATTTCCATCGCTTGTTTGCCCAATTAGATTTCACCTTTTCTAGAGGATCATTAGTGTTGCATGGTCAAAACAAATTAAGTTTACATAGTGTTGCTTCACTCATTTCTCAACAACTGTTTAATTTATAAATTACATTTACAATCATTATTGTATAGTGAAAATAAATAAGTAAATAAAATATATGAGAAATTACTTAAACCCCATCAGGTTTAGCCAAATAAACTTAATTTTTCATTTTTTTTTTTAAATATGAAATTACATCCTAATCTTTAACGTATGAATATTATTGGACACTTAATCTCGATCTGACTCAATCCAATCAGGTTAAAGTCTGATTAGTCATTACATGAAACTGAAGTCGGGTTAAGATAAGATAACCTACGAGTGTTAGGTTGAGATCGATTTATTCAAAACTAATATAATCCGACTATGTTAATAAAATAAATTAAAAATCTTGAATGAATTTAACCCAATTATTTTCAAGTTAAGTTGGGTTCTTTCATCAACATAACCTGATTTTGGATTGAATTTTTTAAGTTTGATCATTTTATTTGTTTAGGTTGGGTTATGCCGAGAGATGGTTACCCCTAAGTATGAATATTAATCTTAACAAGGTGGGGTCAAAGTTCCAATCAACTTTCTATTAGTCAAAACAAAAACAAAAACTATCAATCATTTAAGTTTGACACGTGTACTTATAATAATAATAATTTTTAAAAAATAATAATAACATTTGAAAAGAATTTAACTTTTTCTCTTAATATATTAATAACATTTCATCACTTCATGGCCAAACCACCAAGGCATCACTGCCCAATCACCATTTCCGTTGCATCATAATCACCATCGTGTCACCACCAAGGCATCACTGCCCAATCACCATTTCCGTTGCATCATAATCACCATCGTGTCACCACCAGCAGCATCACCTCTGTGCATCATCACCAACGGGTAACACTTCCACCACAAAACTAAACTAGGTTCTCACGCCTCTTCCCATATGTGATATTTTTACTCCGCCCATAACACTTACCAGAACTCCTCCCTCCCATGTTTCTGCTCCTCCTCATGATTACCACCATTGCTGCTAATCAAGACAGCCACTTTGCTTAAGTTGAAAGGGGTGAGAAGGAATTTCTATTGGAGGGAGGGACCAAGAAATAGAAAAGGAAATTAAAATTTTACGTCATTATATAATTTCTTTAAGGCTGTCATTGTAAATTTCTAAAAAGTAAGGGACTAAATGAAACTCAGGGGCTTTAATAATTCCTGCTAAAATATATAATTGGACGTAAGGAAGAGTCAATTTGGGTTATAACAAGTCTGGCCCAACAATATAAGCCATATTTTAAAAAGAAAAAGAAAAACATTTAATTCATTATTGAGGGAGTGATAGAGTCGAAACGCAGAAAATTGTTGTTGTTAGTGAGAGAGAGAGAGAGAGAGAGAATGGGAAGAGAAGTCTCAGAGAGCTGCGTGGATAGTCTGTTAACCGAGATGGTATCGACATACTGCAATCGCTTCTACGCCAACAAGCCAGAGCTAGCGGCCCGTCGGATCGAAGCCATTGGTTACCAGGTCGGCCACCAGCTCTCCGAACGGTACATCCTCCCCCTACCTACCTTCTTCAGACTTTTATTTCGAGATTCGCTGCTTAGATCTGAGGATTACATCTCAATTATATGCTTTTTGTTCTTTAACACTATATTATATAGTCAATGATTACAGAAAGCCATGAATGTTTGTTTCGGTGTACAGCTGTTCAATTGTAAGAGCAATGATATAATTAAAATGGCACTTTTCATTCCTAAATTTTTCAATAGCCAAACTAGAATAATTAACTGAAAATTTATCGAATATTAATAGCATTAGGGTTCCCTTCATTTGTATCATGACTTTCTTCAAGTTATACTTTAATTAAACTGTAGAGCAGTGCTGCCAGCTGTAACGGAATTTTAGTTTTTGTTAGGTATACAATGGAGAGGCCGCGTTTTAGTGATCATTTAGAGGCAATAAAGTTCATCTGCAAGGACTTTTGGTCTGAGGTCTTCAAGAAGCAGATAGATAACTTGAAGACAAATCATAGAGTACGTTCAACAACCAAAAATGGCTTTGGGACTTGAGGTGTGATTTGGTGTGCATTTAATGAATTTTTCTTATGTTTGTCTTGTAGGGTACCTTTGTACTGCAAGATAATCGATTTCGTTGGCTTTCACGTATATCAATCGATCCATCACTTGAAAATTCAGAATCTCAAGATCCTTCTTCTCCATCAGAAAGCAAGGCGGCACAAGCAACCAGCATGCATCTCTATTTCCCTTGTGGAATTATAAGGGGAGCTCTTTCAAACTTGGGAATACCTTGTGCAGTTTCTGCTGACATATCCAACCTTCCTGCATGTAAGGAACTGCCTCTTAAGTTTTTCAGTTTTTTACTGTTTTAAAAAAGGTTTCGTTAAAGTACATCTGCAAAATCATGATTATAAGTTCAGCATGAAATTTTTCCATGCTTAAACTCCTAGCTACTGATTTTCCTTGCTTGTGCCAAACATGCTTTTGACTCCCTTTACAAATTCAGGCATGGCTGAATCATTTTCTATCAAATTCTTTAAATGGACTCCATTTAGATCTCCAAGATCATTTTCACCACTGTAGTTATTTCTATTATTATTCTTATTTTTCTCTAATGAATTCTGTCAAACTTTTCTTCATATGCTTGTAATTTGTTTGTTTATTTTTTGTGTGTGTGTGTGTGTGTGTGTGTATATATATATATATATATTTCCAAAGCAATTGTTCAGCTCCTCCCTTATCTATTTTACACATCATCTGGGATGTGATTTGCCTTATGCCTTAGTGTTCTCAAAGCTTCTTTCTATTATACTATACCAATCCTTCGATTAAATTAGTTAAGAAGTGAAATTTAGCAATTACTTTCCTTCGCTGCAGCTTAAAAACTGAACTTTGGATTTTGACATCATCTTTCTCAACTTTATTCTTGTGTTTCTTGAATTCATTGAATTTTTAGTCTCACTGTTCAACCATTTATCTCAGCTATTATGTCATTAAGGAATGTTTTTTATACTTTCTGCTTCTTGTATCCATAAAACCTTATTCATTGGTAATTAAGTTAATGATCCACTTGGCATTATTATAATTTAATAAGAAGGTTTTGTGGATACGTGACAGTATACGAAGTTGAGAGTGAATAAGAGAGTGTTTTTAGTATTTCTCCTAAATTTTTAACTAACCTTAAAGATCTATATGTCCTCCTTGCATATTTGAAAAATTTGATGATGGCCAGACTCTGCTTTTATGCCATTGCTAAGCCGTGGTCATGGAAACTTTTAAGTTCTATTTGTTTTCTAAACAGCAGGCTCAGATGTTGTGATCCTATTTTGTTTTTTGTTTTTCTGTTTTTCTGTTTTTCCTTGCTTGTATATGTTGGACTGTGTAGGACTCACCTCTATACATGTATATGATGGATTTGTTGTGATTGTCTGTGTACATCAACGTACAGGTTCATTCGTGGTTCGGATAAAGGCCTGACAAGCATTTACACAGAAGGTGTGGGATCAGGATTTGGGGCTTGAAGCTTGTAGTTATTGTCAATTAAGATGTGTTTTCCCCCTATATAGCTGATACACGAAACTGTTCTTGATATGAGAACTTCTGGATACCCTATAAAAAATATCGGAAGTAGTACATGAAAATGTTGGGAGGAAGTTCTAGTCCAGGAGTAGAATTGAAATTAGATGCAGATATTGTGAAGGCTATGGAGGAGTACTGACTTGAATTTTTATCTAGTGTGGAAGGTGTCAGTTTGAAGGGTCGAAGTGTTTTTTTTGCCAGTATAAAATTTAGACAGATTCAATGGTTTATCATTTATCTATAAATTGCTCAACTATTGAAATGGCAACAATGGCTTTTCACAATATTTCTATTCATTTTTTTATAGGCAAATTAGCACATGTGATGGATCTTGACTGTCTATTATCATGAGGTGTAACGATATCAATGGTCTATGTGGCTTTCTAGAATTATTTTGGTGTGATTCTATAATCCTAATTTCAAGGTGTTTAGGAGTTGCCATGTGGTAGTCTTGGCTCATCCCTGAGTGACTAGGGGATGTGGAATGACTGCAAATTGGTTACCGCCACCGAGCTGCCTAGTTCTTTGGACATTTTTAAGTAAGCTTGCTAATCGCTCCATTCCTTCAGCTGGCTTTTGAGTTATCCCTTGGATTGTGTCCTTAGATATGGTAAACATCGAGTTCCCCAGTTTGGTGGTAGTGCTCGACTTGGCTTAAAAAATTCATTTCCTCCGTTCTTTGGTGGGGTTGCATTTAGGATGAGTTGCTTAATGAGTATTGGGATTTGTTGTCATCATGGGGGTGGTCCGATCATTCAATCATAGGTTCACAAATCATCACCCTCAAATAATTTTAAAGCAAAATATTGGTGGTGAAATGGAATCTATCCTTTTTTTTTTTTAATTGAAGTGTAAAGATTAAAATTTTGGCTCTTGCGAAACATACTTATGGGATTTATAATTCGTAAACTGATTAAATAAAAGGGATATCAGTTGTCGTCAAAATATCAAAATTCCGGCTGCCCCAAAATTTAACAAAAAAGAATAATAAAAAAGATGAAACTTTTACATACAGCTTTATGGGCAAAATTGTCATTTAGATATATAATTACATAGATTTTTCTCTTCCAATCTTCTACTCCGCGCTGTAAACTCTCCTCCAAAACCGCCACTCTTGGCACCACGGTAAGCGGTAGTCCCGCGTTTCCAGTGAGTTTTACTTGACCTTTTGGTTATTAAAAATTAGGATTATACTGTTTGCTACCTGGGTTTTTCTTTTTTAAAGTTCGTTTGCTATAGTTAGTGTTTTGTGGGGAATTTGTCAAAATAGTCTAAGGGTCTTTGAAAAATAATTCAGCTCCCGTATTTTTCTCATTTATCTAGTCCTCAACAGTAATATCCCTCTTATATTTCCTATTTACTCTCACGTCTATTTTTATAAAAATCAAATTTTAAAAAACAACAATGATACTGTTCATGAACAGTTAGACCGTTATTTTTTAAGAAAAAAAATTACTGATATTTACTGTTTATTAACAGTTCGAATTAGAGAAAAATAAAATTGATGGTCCGGATTCGAAAGAAATGAAATTGACGGTCTGGGTATTGTTCATGGTACTGATTATGATACTGTTCACTGACGATCCGGATTCCAGAGAAATGAAACTGACGATCCAGATTCGAAAGAAGTGAAACTAATGGTCCAGGTATTGTTCATGGTACTATTCACAATATTGTTCACTGGCGGTCCAGATTCCAAAGAAATGAAATTGACGGTCTGGATTCGAAATAAGTGGAACTCATGGTCCTGGTACTGTTCATGATACTGTTTATGATACTGTTTATAGTATTGTTCACTAACGGTTCGGATTTCAGGGAAATGAAACTGACGGTCAGGATTCGAAAGAAGTGAAACTGACGGTCCAATACTATTTATGGCATTGTTCACTGATGGTTTAGTACTGTTTACAATACTGTTTACTATTTATTAATAGTTTGGTACTTCTCACTGACGGTCTGGGGGTACTGTTTATAGTACTGTTGTGCGATTTATTTGATTTTTATAAAAATAGATGTGAGGTTAAATAGAGAATATAAAGAAAATATCATTGTTGAGGTTTAGGTGAATAAGAGAAATATGAGAGCTGAATTATTTTTCAAAGACCCCTCCAAAAAGGCTATTTTGACAACTTCCCTGTGTTTTGTTGTGGCTGTACGATTTCTTGGTGAGGTGATAACTGATGATGGTTAAAAAAATATATTGAAAGTTAAATATTAAGAATTGTTTACTGGCAACTGCAGTTGAAAGAGTGTGAATGATGTGTTTCTGTTGTGATGATAGTATGATTCATTGCTCTCTCTCTTTTTTATCCATTATCTTCGGCTCGTCATTGTTTGTCAGTTTCATTGCGCTGCCTCCTTTTTTTTTTTTTAATTCATAGCTGATGTGTTGCTTTTATTATTTTTTCTGTTTTTTAAAATGCATGTAGTTTGTTTTTTAGTTTTATTTTTACATTAAGAAGGTTTATAATTATTAGCTCAAATTTATATATTCCCAAATTATTTTGGGGGTTCAATTTGAAGTAGGAACAACAACCCACGTAACACAGTAACAGATACTTGTTTGTTAGTTAGCTCTTGCAACACAAACTCGCAAACATTCAAGTGAAGGATTTTAATAAAAGCTCTTATATCTTTGTACTTCACTTCTCTAGTTTGGTTTGGATTGTCATTCAAAATGGGTGCACAGAGAAAAGGTGCTGCTAGAGTTTCAGAGGACCCTGATGAATTGACTCGTCACCCCTTGCAAGCTATCCGTTTGGCCGACGGTTTCGCCACCAAGTTTCGACCCAGCACTCTTGAACGCCCCAAAGTATGTATTTGTCTGACTCTTATGCAACACCAACATCAATGCGCATGTGATAGTTGCCTTTAGTCAAGTGATCCACGTCCTATTGTTCTAATTGTATCTACATATAAAGCTTAACAATT
The DNA here is from genome assembly GCA_026212285.1 of Bursera cuneata. Taxonomy (NCBI): domain Eukaryota; kingdom Viridiplantae; phylum Streptophyta; class Magnoliopsida; order Sapindales; family Burseraceae; genus Bursera; species Bursera cuneata. Next base: position 12,377 of record JANLJB010029538.1, read on the forward strand.
TGAAAATTTGTGTGGAAGAGTTTGCAGAAATGTGAAAGTGGAGAACTTTTTAACTTGCTTGTTTATGTCATTCTGGAGTTGGCATGAATTATGAAAGAGCAGGATGGCTATCTGTTGCTTTATGTTCTCTTATTAGTAGTAATTGCATATTCCTATATATGTAAATGCCTATGTACATTGAAACTTTTAAGGAGTCGACTACATTTGACTGTAAGGAAATTTTTTCCCCTTGTTTGCAATATGTAGGCAGTTCATAGATATTTAGATGTTGTTTTCTATCTATTTACGCTATTCAAGTCTTTAGTTGATGTAAAAATATTTAAATTTAAATGTATCAATTTATGACATTGAAGTTCATTTAGATGAACCTTAACATTAAAGATGTTTGGCATTTCCATTTAGAATTTTCCTTGTAAGCTAGTTATTAATGTTGTCAGATTATCGGCTACAAAATATATACTCAAGAAATTAAATCAAGTTATGCGGCTAGGATTGTTAACTAACGTAGCTATGATATTATAAGGATATAAGTCAGAGATGGACATATCCTTAAGTGCCTGATGTGAAGTTCTGTGGCAATCGTGCAACTAAACTTGAGAGACAAGGAATGTATCGAGCATCAGGTATGAATTATTTAGTGTTGATTTTGTGGAAATTGACTGCTTTCATTTTTCTTAATTGTTTTCATATAGTCCTTCAACATTGATGATTGTAATAAAACTATATATTTCTTTTTGATATATTTATATGTATTTTGTTTACTTCCTATCAAGCATTTCCACTAAACAAGTTTTGATTAACTTCATTGACATCAGAAATAATACAATCATGTTCTGCACAAGTGGGGCCTTTCACTGTTATTGGATAGAGCACCAACATTAGGAGCAACGCTTCAATTTCTAATTCAGTATTATAGAATGTTGTACTATTGGGTCCAATGTATTAATAGAAGGTTCCTACATGTGGGATAATGTCACTATTGAGGATGGGTGTAAGCTGAGGCAGTGATAGTATGTGATGGGGTGGTGATGAAGGCTGGAGCAGTTTTAAAACCTGGTGTAGTTTTATCTTTCAAGGTATTGTCTCTTCATTTCTACTAGACTTGTTTTCTTAAATGTCAAGTTCTGTTATTTTGTTGTACTGCTTTCTTGAAACTTTATTTTCACAATGTCTCTTAACGTTTTTATCTTCCCAGGTTGTAATAGGACAACAGTCTGTTGTTCCCGAAAATTCGAAAGTGTCTTTAAATCAACATCCAACTCTGTAAGATAGCGATGAGGAACTTGAGTATGCTGACAGTAGCAGTGGGACTGCAGAACATTCATGTAAGTTAGTATGTCTCAACCTTTCTTTTCATTTTTTTTTTTAAGTAGAGTTTTCTTTAGTATTTCAACAGCATGGATTCTTTGATTATAGATGTCTCGTCAAGTCAGTTTATCTCTCGTATTTCATTTAAAATTTTACTCTTACTTACTTATTTTCTGTATGATATCTTTTGGATCATGTGAGAGTCAGAGCATGGTACGCATCCTCAAGAATGCGGAAATTGTTTGAACAACAAACATTTTGCTGAAATAATAAATTAAGTTTGCGTTTTTAATTTTTAATTTTTATTTTTTTGCTATAATTCATGACAATTAGTTATGGCTAATTCTCATAAGAATTACTATATTGCTATTTCTCATTGTGGATATTCCTTGAGTTTGACTTCAACTTTTTGCAATTTTTTATTGTAAATGGAGACTTGCAAGAAGTTATCTTGGTGCTTATTTGTACTATTTTTCTCGGCTTCAGTTATTGGGCTAAATGCATATACTGAACCTTATTGTATGTTTGAATGTTTCAATTATTAATGAAACAATTTACTTTCTAAAATTAAAAAAGAAATTTACTTCCCTGGTAATTCTGAATGTTTTTTGTTTGAACTGTGATAGAATGATCTTTCTGAGAACTGCAAACTGGGCTATATGCTTTCTGTAATTTGTGTTCACAACTGATTTTGAAAAATGACGGTAGAATGAGTTTTTGTTGACATTATAAAGATTTACTACTCAACAAATATTGAGCTTGCACATTTACATTTGATTTCTGATAAGTTAATATTTTTGTTATTATAAGATGCAATTAAATCTATGCCATAACTTCTTATTAAAACTTGCTTGATATCCAGCAATTCAAAGTACAGTGGATAAGTTGGACTGGGAGATGGCATCTGAATCATCTGAGAATTGTTAGACCTGAATTGCTGCCTAAAACCTTGGCATTTATCTTTCACTTTTGCGATTGATTTCTTGGAGAATATTTGTATCATCTGATTAAATATCTATTACTAATTGGATTGATCAAAATATGCAATTAGGTCAGTAATTAATTTTGTGTTTCCAGTGTATCCTGTGGAGTTCAGTCGTGTCAAAATTTTCTTCATTTTTTTGGTACCATTCTGAAAGTTTTAATAAAACCCTGAAAGAAATGGACCTTACCACTTTTGTATCAGATGTCATTCGTGTTGTTCCTGAATGCATTTGTCCGTCTGCTTATACCAATTTTTTTTGGCTAGTCAGCTTGGTATGGCGGGGTTGGTTACGTTTGGTCCATCTATGAAGGAGGCCATGAAGAGGAATGGAGACATTCTGTTGCCCCAATTCCTTTATATAAACTGGCCGAGCTTGCTCGAGCAATAGATGATCAGGAACCGTTAACTCAAGATGGCACTGCTCTTTCACTTGCAGGAGAGTTGAAATCTGATTTTAACAGTAAAGCCTCTGACGATGATGATGAAGACCGTAAAGATGAATCTGTCAACTTTGCGAAAGAGGTGAATAAAACAGAACGAGAATGCTTGCCGTAAATATGCAATAAACAAGGAACTTTACTTTATTGCTCCATTATTATTTTCAGGTTGAAGCTACTTTCTTTAGGCTATTCATGAAATGTAAAAGTAGAACATGTGATCTTAGAAGTGTACTCACTTCGATATGTTATATCCGTTTTTCTTTTTCTTCATAAGTTGGATACATAGAGACATTGATTTATGCATTATATACCACTTAAATGTTTTTAGAGGTCATCAATTGATTTTTCTGAAATTATAAATTGGATTAATAAGTAATAACCAAATATTGTTGATGACAAATTTGGTATATGACTGATGGAATCTTCATGGACTTTCTGCATATGTTTTTTTTACTTATTTCACCACATATATTTTGACTCTCCTTTTCTCTTTAATGCTTGCATATGCATTCATTGAAGTTTCGTTTCTCATTACTATTGTAGCTAATGTATTGTTCTATTCCACTCATCAGGCTGTCCTACAATATGACATCTGCAGACTGTGTTGGAGCATTATTTTACTTGATGATAAAATTGGCATTAGAACCTCCAGACAGTTCAGCTTGTAAGTATTGCCTAGGTTTATATTAACAAAACAATTCATTATCTTTGGTCATGGACTGTTGTATATAGTTCTTTTTTTCACTTAGAATCATTAAATTAAATATATATATATATATATATATATATATATATATATATATATATATA
>JANLJB010029539.1:230-15920 GCA_026212285.1 Bursera cuneata
TTCTTAACCGTTAGATTAAACATAGATGAATGGTAAGCAATTGGTGTCTAAAATTAAGTCAAAAAATTAAGTCCCAATAGCCTGACCCTTTAAGTATATATATATAATGCAGACTTAAATTTGTAATAATTGATTTCACACAATTAATAGTCGAGATTTAATAATCAAGAAGTTATATTTAATTATGTTAATTCACCAATTATCTCAACCATTGATTATGCGAGATCAATTATTAGAAATTTAAGTCATAAATTTATACACATATTATGAGCCAATTGATCAAACAATTTCTATGTTTATGATTGAATATGACATTTGTCATTCCTAAGGTTCATTAATTATGCATGTTAGATTCAATCTCAACCATTAAAAGTACGTGTATACATCCAATGGCTTACAATATTGTGTATAAATTTGTGTAGAAAAAGTAGTCCCATAGAACTTGTCTTATATAGTATATACATATAGGAGGGGATCTTTTGACACAATTTTTAACAAAAAAATTAATATAAAATTCTAGTCATTCATATATAAAATCTAATTGTAGATATGGTTGATGAGTTGATATAATTAAATTGAATTTTTTGACTTTCAATCTCAACTATTAGATTATGTACAATCAATGGTATGGATATGTGTAGTAAGGATATTTTAACACAAATTTGTTAACGCAACATTTAACACAAATTTCTAGTCAATGATCCACATAATCCAATGGTTAAGATGATTGATGAATTGTTATCATTAGAAACAATTTTTGGATTTTCAATTTCAACCATTAGATTTGATGAGATTAATGATCATAAATTTATGTCTAGTTTTGTATCAAACTATCTCTTCCTAAAATATAATCTGTAATTATAATAACTTTTGCATTATTTTTACGATAGGGTTATATGAACCCCTAAAAATACTTTCAATACTTTTATAAGTACACCGTTATTTAAAGTTTAAAAATAATTGTATTCTAGATCGTTATTTTTTAATTCGTGAAACCAATATAATTAATTTAATAGATTCATATTTGATTAGACAAAATATACTATAAAAAATTTATAAAAGAATTGTTAATGACAAACACTATTAGATGAAATATACCATACAAATCAATCACCAATTTTTAATAAGTTTTTTTGTTTCATATTATTTTTTTATAATTAAGTATAAATTTTAGTTTTAATTAGTCTCATAAGTTTTTCTTAAGATTATAAAAATGATTACTTAATCTTTTGGGTTTATGTAGCCCACCCTTATTTTTATATTTATTATAATCAATCATAAACTGAGAAACCTGATACATATCTTCAGGCACAGAAGCCACTGTTCAGATATAACCTATCCATAATTTATATTTAATTATTTTTATTATTATTTTTTCTGGTATTAGACTTTCGACGTAGAACATCAAATTTGCCAACTTTCTATCCCAAAAGTCAAAACGGGATAATGATATGCATATTTATGACACGTTTTTGACCATTAGAGATTAGACTCTCCTCGTTTCTCCATTACTATAAATGCAGCTTCAGCTTCACGTCTGTGAACAAATTTGTGCCAAGAGTACAAGTAACTACAAAGCTAGACGTTCAAGGGCAAAAAGCTTGAAGCAAACCAACTGCGGTAGCTCTGTACAAGAAACAAAGAAAAGAAAGAAAGAAAGAAGAGTGATGGAGGGTTTGATTCCATATCTTATCCATGCCCTGAAGAAGCAAAAGCCTCACAACAGCTACAGGAGCTTCTCTGTGGGTTCAACCCGTAGCTACCATCTGTTGATCGGAGGTGACTCGGTCGAGGGTTCTTCTCACAGGCGGACAAGGTCAGAATTCCAGCCTCCTAGCGTGGAGTTCTTGGAGCAGCGATCTGGTGTTGAACATTTCGTACGTTCACGCAGCATCCACAGAGGTGCTGTCAATCCTCCTTCAACTGCTGCAGGTGGCTCGAACTATGTTGGTTCTCAGCCTCAGCAGACGAACAACAGATTAAATAAGAATAATTTTACTAATCTGAGAAGATGAACAAGTTCTTCGTAAGAAGAGAGTGTCTTATGTTAATTATTATGTTGCAAGTCTGACTTATTTATTTGTTTTTGTTGTGGTTAATAGTTGCAATTGTATAAAGCAAAGCTTGTGAATCATTGGAAATGTTTTGTGTCATTCAAGTAATAAATGTGTTATAGAAACTTTAATTGTTGAAACTGAGGAAGGCGTTGATCTTGATATTTGCAAACCTGTAATTGCTTCCAAATCATGATATAATGTAAAGGTTGCCATTAATTGTTGATTTGCAATGCTTACAATCTTTTCCCAGATGTCAAAAATCAAAAGGGTAGCTATTGATGAGTGATTAACAAATTTGGCGAAACTTTTTAACTATTTCTGAGGTCTGCAATCTTGAGGGATCTGACCTAACATTTTTCTGGTCAATACTTGCTGCGCTTTGGGGTCACTATTGACGATTGGGTGTTTAACAATGACCCGCTGAAGACATTATATCTCAATTTGGAACGTGAAACCAGCTAATCATTAAGGGAAGAGTGTGGCTGGTAAGAGTTGGTATTGATCTAGAATAATACTAAATGGGCCCATCAATATGTCCAAACCTAATTTCTGGTAAGTGATATTAGTTTTTCAGTAAGCGCTTACTTATTTGATCTAAAACGTTTTTATATAAAAAAATCCTAATGCGCCTTTTACAAAAGGCAATACCAAAGACATCGCAAGCATCATTCAGTAAGTGTTTATTTATTTGATCTAACACGTTTTTATGTAAAAATATCCTAATGCGCGTTTTACAAAAGGCAAACCCAAAGACATCCCAAGTATTATACTCTTAAGTATGTTAAAGAGAAGAACAAGAACAAGAACAAGAAAAGAGATGGGTTACCACTGATCATTCTATAATCATGGAAAAGAACAGATACAAGGTTTAGAATTGTATAAACTGCGATTTCAGATCCTTTCACCACTTGGGTAAAACCCAGAACAAAATTGAAGGGGGAAAAGGTGTAGGAGGGTATTTGAAGCAGCTTGATAATCATAGGCAAAGATCTTCAATGTCGGTCATGCGACCGGTACTCTCAGCAGACCTCTTATCAGGTAGATTCACCACCAGCTGACCACAAGCACCACTTATATCCTGACCCATTTGCTTACGAATGGTTGTCCGGATGTTATATGTACCCCTTAGAATTTTCTGAAAGTTTGATACTTTTTCTTCACTGCTGGTTCTGAATTGACTCATTGTACCAATTGGATTAAAAGGTATCAGATTCACAACCTGCACCAGAGAGCATTCAGTATGATGAAAGACAAAAATTGAATAGCAAATGAAGTGATACAAAAGTGTACAAGTAAGACACGTAGAAATGATCATACATTCATCCTTGTCAAAAACATATGGCCAAACACTCCACATTAGAGCTAAATAATCAAAATGATGGTTTTCCTCTATTGACATAGAGGCCAAAGCCATTTTATAGATAGAGATTGCTATAGATATTTTATCGTAAAGTTTAAACCGAGTTTCTGTGAAACAGCATATTTATGAATCTCCTTCTGATTCAGTCATACTTTGAAAAAGTAATTGATTGGAATTGCATACTTATTCAAAGTTTCAGAAGAAGCAAGAGTTTCCCAGCCTATGATGGACAATTATTCTAATCATGTCTCTGGAATTCAACTTTAGGATAAAAAACAGTAGGTTTGGTTTAGGTTCCCCAATCCAGTCACCTAGAAACCAATCCAGTTATCTAATTGTATATATGTTTTGACATTATTATAATGTTGAAATTTTCAATGAATCAGGTCAGTGGAGGTGATATATCTATAAAAAAAATTATGGCAAGTAGTATTGAAACCTTTTCGGGCCTTTGCTACATCGCCCTTGCAGCTATTTAGAATCTAGCAGTTGGTGTTGGACCAAATTAAAAAAAAAAAAAATATATATATATATATATATAGAAAAGTAATAGTCATGATATACTTTATGAAATATGATTGGTTCCAACAAAATCCCCAATGCTCCAACTTTCAAATTTAAGAGCTTACCACTTGAAAGGCCTCTAGCAGTTTGCCAAGCTGGTGAGCATGCTGCTCTTCATCATTCACCCCATCCAGCATGATGTACTCGATAAAGATTTTTTGCTGACTGAAAGTTTAAGATTAAAAAAAAAATGAGTTCAACTCTGAAATGACACAGAAAAATGGAAAACAAAACTTGTATGTAGATTTTCAAGAGATATTCTGGGTAACAGATTGCTACCTGTTCTTTTGATATATTTGAAGTGCATCCATAAGTTTTTCCAGAGGAAAAGCTCGAGCTGCTGGCATTATCTGGCAACGGACATCTTGAACTGGTGCATGAAGTGATACTGCCAAGTTCAAACCTGGAAGATCACCATGAAGCTTGTTGATAGCATGAACAATGCCAACCTACAGATATTAGATGCAATTGGTAGGCTTGTAAGTCAAGTGCTCCTGCATTCATAAGCCATTTTAACATTTTAACATAATTAAAGTAACTTTAATGATCCCACTTAATTAAATTTTTTATTTAAGAAAAAAAATTGCAGCATCTTGCTGTGACATATCAGACAAGAAAAACAGAATTAGAGTCTTCCTAAACTGCTTCAATGAGATTACTAATAATCACATGACTTATGGTTGGTAAACACTAATGATGTCAAATCCAATAACTACTTGGAGGAAGATTTTTATTAGATGCTCTTACAACATTAAACAGAGAAAATTAAGGACCTCATCTATACTTGTCCATTGGAGTTCACAAAAAAGCTTTTGCATAAAACCAGTAAATTGTCTCACCGTTGACACTGTTATTCTCTTCAGTGACAGCTGAAAGGGTAATCCTGTCATGATACGAACAGCTTCTACTAGAGCACTATAATTATTCAATGGTTCCCCCATTCCCTGGTAAAAGATAGAAATTCGGGTTCCACATTAAATTTCAAACAAACTTAGTAATACTCATGTATAAAGTTACAGTGTCACTTTTCTAAGAGAGATTTGATATGGCTCTCAGCTAGAGGAAAAATAACAATTAAATGAAAATAGAAAATAGCTAGCATCCTGAATCTTAACAAAATAACCATTGTACATAGTGTTTTATGTAGAAGCAGCTAATACGTCTATAACATGAGGGTAAATGAATTTAGAAAAATGGGCCAAATTTGTAGTTCAGGTCCTATTTGCAAGGATATAGAGCACCACAACTAGCCTTTTCTTTCTAGTACAAACAGAAATGGGAGTAAAAACAAATCCATTTCTTCGATTGGCACACATGTTTGAGAAGCTCAAAGTGGCACTGCTTATATGTGAGTGATTAATAATGAAATAATCAAAAACTAGATGTTGGAATGAAGGCAAGCTATGAAGCAAAGCCCTCGTTGTGACCGTAGAATTATAAGCAAAACCATCCTATCAGCCAAGTGGCACCCCTAAAAATTCTTAAATATGATGTTTTACAATCAAGGCAACAGCTGAAATTTAACAATCATAGACATTTTTCTCATAATTGATACTGTAACGTCATTACTTCGCAAAGCAAAAAGTAATTACCATAAAAACAACATTGCGTATATTTGACAACTGAGAGGCATGAACCAGTTGCTCCACGATTTCCCCTGCTGATAGATTGCTTTTAAACCCCATTGTTCCTGTCGCACAAAATTTGCAACCCATTTTGCAACCAACCTGTGAAAAAACCAAAAACATGGTCACGAAACACCCCTAAAACAAGCTTCATTATTTTCAACTATTAGAATTACGGTAAGTCATCTCCCTGATTCTGGACTTAATTACAGATGGACCCGCCTAATTTAGAAACAAAAATCGATAGAGACCTCCCTACAACTTGGCGTTTCGACAATTTTAAGACACTCTAGGGAGGCCTCCAACAATTATTGCAACAGGGGTCCGCTTGTACCTCAGTAAAATGAAATTTTCCGAACAAAACAAGTTTTCTTACCTGAGATGAGATGCACAAGGTGGACCTAGGGCCACCAGGGCGAGGCTTCCCACAATATTTTCCCAAGCGAGTATCATATCTCATTATCACAGCCTCCACAAAACTCCCATTCTGGAAATCAAGAGTAACACAAACCCAAAAAAATTATAAACATGCCCACTTCATTAATACTCATAACTTCACCAATTAACACAAAAAATAATGCAAAAAAAAAAAAAAAAAAATTAGTACCTGCAACTTGATGAGGAGTTTGGTGGTGACGTTATCGTTGGATTGGATGGCGGAGTGAAGAGTGGAGGTGAGAGGCTCGAATTTAGAGCGAAGGAGAGGGTAAGCAGCCGATGGTAAAGATGGGATTTGCTCCCATTCACAGTTGGGGTTCTCAATCACATACCTTTTTCAATCAAAGTATATCACATTGCAGAGCTCAAGAAAACCACCGAAAAAAATGATAATAATAATAAATACGTACTTCCAGATCGAGTGAATGAATTGAGTGTTGACTCCGGCTTTCTCGAATTCCGTTCGGAGGATTCCGCCATCGAAGATTGATCGAAATGTCATTCTGTAAGTTGTCTCCAACAGTGCTTTCTTTTCGTCTTCAAATGCTGCTGAACGTAACGACGACGTTCCTTTTTTGTTAAAAGTTCTGGGGCCTCTGATGATCTTAACATTAATAAAGATCCATGTATTAAAGATTGACTTGTTAAACTCATTTAGTAATTGTCAGTCCTAAGTGAAGATAAGGTGATGATTTTTTTAATATCAAGAGATGACCTCTACTAACATTGCATATTAGTGTTCACAAATCATATTATGAATAGTTAATTTATTGTCCTATACATTTTGCAAGTGTGGTAATCAAATTTGATTATGTTAATTGTAGTTTCAGTGACTCACTGGCTGTCCTAAATCTTAAATCCCTCGATTTTGGTACCCTTCTTTTCATTATTATTTTTTTGAAATGGATTTATTGGTATTTAAAGCAAAGTTCTTGCAGGCCTTTGGATATCAATTCTACAAGAATTCTAAACGGTTCTCATTGGCTGAATCTACCAACTTAAAACTCCTTTTTAGAGATATAGCCTTGTTTAAAACTTTACAAACAGAGATCAACAGAAGTTACGAGCTAATGACAGAAATCTTCATACGAAAAGGGTCTCCAAACATGTAGCCAATCCATGAATGTAAACTGAAATTGTCCAATTCAGAAAGGTGGGCAACAAACAGAGTAGCACTTACGAACAAGAAAAGGAACATTGCACTTGAATTATCTTAAACGAGAAATAAATGTTTTTGGATGAAATGATGACTTGATAACAAAGCATAACAAACACAGGAAACTCATATCCTAAATATGAAAGTTAAGCTGCTTAATCACTACGAGGCCAGGAGTGCTTCCACCTTTGCAATCTGATCCTCTTCATCCTTTGGAGTGGGACTTCTATTTGCATCCTGAAACAGATCATGCTTCCACTTCTCACCTCGAGTACCATTTGAGCGAAAACCTTGCCTTCTATCATATCTATCTCCTCCCCTATAATCGCCATGACCACCACCGCTGCCATGGCTTTGTCTCGGGGGATAGCCAACCCTCTGTGCTTCTCCCCTGTTTGGCAACCTATGACCTGTAGATGGCTTCTCAGCTCTATCTGAATAGTGGGGGTTGCGCCCTCTTCCCTCTCTTCTGTCATTTCCTAAAGCAGGACGGTTGGGATGGCTCACCTTGATTGATTCTACTGCTGATTTATCCAAATTTTCAGATTCCAATGGAATTTTCTCTTCCCTAAATGCACGTCTTTTCCTGGCAGGTGGTGATGGTGGTGGACGTGGATCAGCCTCCAACTTCAAGAATTCATCATGCTGCCAAACACTGGTGTCAACCCCCTTAGCTTGTGATTTTTCATCTCTTTCCCGTGTATCATAAGTTTCTTTCTTGACCGCTGCTCTTTCATTTTTCTGATTCCTTGAATCCCTCCGCCAATCACGCTCTTCAAATAAATATATAGTCAGAGATAAGAGATTTGACACTAATTTCCTGCTAAGGATTATTTAAAACTCACCAGCAGCTGCTCCACGACCAAAGGTTCGACCAACTTGCCCGGCATTACCACGCTCATCGTGCTGTTATAAGACAGGCACAGGCAAGCCCAAGATTGTTACATACACGGAAGCACTCGTATGCACAGGGCTGAACAAGAATCCCGCTACATCAGCCCAGAAAAAAGGTTTGCATACACTGAATAACAACCAAGTAATTAAATTCATGAGAAAAAAAAGGCTATTTAGTTCAGCAAATTATCAATTCGGTATTTGGAAAAATTTTCCAAGTCAACCTGGAAGCAAGTTTCAAGAAACTTTTGGCCACAGTATGAGCACAGTTGCATACAAGTGACCATCTAAATTGGTAATCTTGTGTACTTATTTTAACTATTTACAGTTGCATCCGATCTTCTTCTTCATATGGTACTTTCAATGTGACTTCTCAATTTCCGTTAGGAAATCAGACAGACCAGAATATCTTACAGCTTAGTTCTGTACTTTGGCAATGCACTGGCCTCACTTCTAAATTGGTAATCTTGTGCACTTGAATCCTCCAAAATTCTCCCTTTTCTTTCACCTTATTTCTCTCTTTTGGCTTATTTATCACAAATTCTTTCGAATGGCGACGTGTATTTTATAATTTACAACTTAGCTCTTACCATGTGAGCCCACAACAATCAAACAAAGAGGCAATAAAACTGAAATATTCAAAATCTTCCAGCCATGAACCATACCTACCAAGTCTATATGCTGACTCAGAAATTTAGCAAATAATACATCTCATCCTACCGCCTCAAGGACGAATACCGTTAAACAACATAGACAGAGACTCTATGCACTCAATTTTTTTAATTAAAATCCACCAATATCTCAGGGATAAAATTGGTAGTAATTTTGTAGTATGAAATTTATTCTATTAATTAATCAATATACAAGCAAAACTAACTAAACAGTTAATAAAACTCATAAAATAACTGAACAATGGATATTCATAAACCAACACAAAAACCTGAAAAAAATTTCGAGAGCGAGGTACATCAGTTGGATCAGAAGAATGCTTGTTCTTTTCAGGAAATCCATTGGATTTCTTGTCAGAATCTTTGGTCAAAGACCCAGTTTCAATTTTAGAATCAGGTGCAGATGGGGACTCAAGTGGTATCACATCTTGCAGGCGGCGGCGATGTGTTTTATCCTGATCTGCCAGGTCTCCAGTATCCAAATTATTGTTGCTGGGTACTCTCTCCGTTGCAGGTTTTCCATCCCTCCTAGACCTTTTAGGACTAGGAATACCAAAAATGATAAGAAGCCATAGTAGCATTTAAAGCCACTTGTAACAATCACATGCACATAGAATGCTAAAAAGTTACTGTAACCAAAATCATTCTACTACTCATATTCACAGACAGAAAAAATAAAATAAAAACAAAATAAAATCCAGAAATACCAATCAGTCATAAGTCAGATTAACAGTCTAAAAACTCATCAGAAGAACGTTGAAATTCAGTAGAGCACAACTAGTTTCATATGAGAGCGAGAGAGAGAGAGAGAAAAGAGAGAGGACAGGAGAAAGGAAAATAAGTTGTTATCGAAACTATACTATAATAAAATAGAAGGAATAATACATAAACCACAATAGAAATTCGAATACTAGCAACTCCGAGGTGAAAAACTAGACTGACTCCGATTCCTTTTCTTATAGGCTTCTCCCCCTTCATCAACAAAATATCACCCCCACTCCAGTAATATAGAGCATAAAATCTACACGTATACCTTATAAATTCTACTATTTCACACAATCTCATACAAAATGTTCCAATAAAAAAGAATTAAAACAGCAAAGAAGATCACACAATTTAATCATAAACACCCTAAATTGCTACATGAGGTCCAAAATAAGCGCTTTGTAATAGATAATACATACATATTCACACAAAGAAATACAAGGATCCTCAACAAAAGAAAATCTTTTCATGGAAAATGCATGTACTACCTATATTCCATATAGGTTCCTTCTCCATCTTACATTCTTCATTTTCGGTATTGATTTCGCTTAAACGTGCTATGTTTATTTCCATTCTTTTCAACCACAACTCATACTCAAGAACTCCATTCAATTCCCCCACAAGTTTTATCTAACTCCACACAACTAGACAAATAAACCCTGAAGTAGAAATCCATTCTGCATATGTTGACTGAAATTTTCTATCAGGACTCACTCAAAACATGGAATCCAGAAAACCCACCTTGATTTCAACGTCATATAAGCATGGCCATAGTAAAGACATGTAATAAAGAGGAAGAAGGAGGAAGGGTACCTGGGTTCACGGTCAAACCTAGAACGGTGTCGTCTGGAGTCTGAATCCCGACCCTCACGTCGAGACATTGCCTTGGTTTGGAGAATAGGTGGAGGTTGGGTTAGGGTTTAGTCAGCAATCGTGATTTAGACCGATTGAAGATATGCTGTGGGGTTTATCTTATGCGACCAATTCTTCTGTATCTTTTGCATCAGATGTGCTCTTGGCCACACGATCAAATTACTTTGATATGTGAGTGATAGAAGGAATTATGAAAAATGGTCAAAACTAAGGACACATTGAAAAAAATGTGAGAGCACCTTAAAAAATTTGGGGAATTTACCAAAATGACATTTTTGGAGGGGTCTTTGAAAAATAACTTAACTCCAATGTTTTTCTCATTCACCTTGCTCTGATCAGTAATATTTCTCTTATATCTCTCATTTACCCTCACCTCTATTTTTTAAAAATCAAATTATTTTAAAACAGTAAATACCTAACGAAATCTCTCTCTCAGTTCACGAATTCTCTCTCAAACTCCTCACTCTTCACTCACGATCCTCACGAACTCCTCACGTCTCAACAAACGTCGAAGTCGAACCGAGAGTAAAAGAACTGACACAAACAATAGATAACCATTGATACTTAAAGTTTTTTTTTGAAAAAAATTACACTTATTCATGGATGTTATTGTGGATTGCTTGAACTATAGATACTTAATCATTGTTGATGTTGTTTGGAGTGTATTGTTGTGAAAAAAAAATGTGTTTTTAGATTGTTTGGGTGGTAATTTATAGTGGAAATTTGTAGTATTGCAGATTGGGTTTTCTAATAGACGGAGCATCATTTTGCTGAAGAAGACGAATCGAAATGAAGGTCCGAAAGTCATTTTCCAAAATGAAGGTTCAAGAGTCATTTTCAAAATGAAGGTCAGGACAACCATTTTGAAAATTATGGTCCGAACAATCATTTTGAAAATGACGGTCCGGATAGTCATTTTCCAAAATGAAGGTCCGACAGTCATTTTTCGAAATGAACGTAAGGGTAAATGGGGGATATAAGGAAAATATTACTGTTGAGGGTTACATGAATGAGAGAAACATTGGAGTTGGGTTATTTTTCAAAGATCCCCCTCCAAATAGGCCATTTTGACAAATTCCCCAAAAAATTTAGACTCTATCACATAATCCGACAAATTTATTGATATTTTTGGTTGTCGAGCACCAGTAATTTGCATTATATATAATAATGAACCTTACCTTATAATATCATATTTAATAGCTTAAATCAGTGCTTGATTTCATAATTAGACCACCCATGAAAATTTATTACATTTGATAGATTTAGTTACAAAGGAAATGATTATCTTCATGAAGGTGAGAACAAGTATTTATTTTCAACTGTGAAATGAATTTTAATTGTATTGATTTATTACAAATATAAACTTTAGAAATTTTTAAGAAAAAGAGTGAACTCTAAGTTACAAGAATTTGGGATTTTTCATGATGTCATACCACAAAATGATGAATGAATGTGGTTTGTAATTTACCAATTCATGGCAGAAGTCCATTTCAATGAACAATTATATTAAATTATGATTTGGTGCAGTGCAAGCCCAACTTTTCCACCTAAGAAGGTATACTTTATTCGTTAATTTGTAGGTAAATAAAGCCATAAAAGGGGCTCAACTAACACATAGAAAAAGCTTAGAAACTTACAAGTAGGCTTCCATTTTGTTCTTTTATTATTGACTCAATCAGATTCTCTGTCTGTCTGCAGGCTGCAGCACGCCAAGTATGAGCAACTGTAAGCACAGAAAAGGGAAGAGAAGAAGCTCAAGAAAAGGGCCTGCACTTTTTTCTGAAGTTGGCAAAGAAGCCAAAGGTTCTTTAATGTTCATTCATATACTTTGCTTTATATGCTTCTCTTGTTTCCGTTCCTGCTCTGATTTTCTGTTTACTGCTTTCTTTCATCTGTTTCTGTTTTCATGTATTATTAGAAAGGTAGGATTTTGGGAGAGTTCTATAAAGTCAGAACAGATTTTATTTCCGTGACCTGCAAAATGGACAGAACTGGATCAAAAGGAAACTTGAGGAGTAAAGACTTCTAAGTATCATTTCATTTTTGTTTTCAAAAACATGTTATCTTTTTTGTCGAGGGTATGGCTCATATATAGTATGGTAAGGGTATTTTAGATATTTTAGAAACTAAGGTTTGTTATATATTCTTATTGATGTAACCTTAATTTTATAATAGTAAATATTTTTGCCGTCACAGTGGCCGTAGGCTCATAGCTGAACCACTTTAATTCGTGTGTGATTTCTTCTCATTTTCTTCTCTTATTCCGTTTATTGCACAACACTTTGTCTTGGGATGTTTCTGAATTCTGGCTTAGCATGGATGTTAACCTGCTTTATTTTGTTATTTATCATGTTTTGTTCGACTAAGGGGCAGCCGGCAACACGGGCCTTCTAACTTATATATATATCTTTTCTGAAACTTGTGATGTAATTTTGTTTTTGATTAAACTGCAGATTTGCTTGAGAAGGGCTACATCCAGGATCATGAATTTAGCATCGCAACCCGCACTGACAATGGAGTGGTACATTAATTTAAGAACTAACAACAAGAACAACAATAACATTAGTAATGGTAGTAACAAAATTATAGTCAAAGCAATACAGAATAGCAGCGATGACAAAAGATATATGAAATCCATACAATTGTTGCCCTTCAACAACAGAAATAATTTTTCCAGTGATTGTAAATTTGTAATTGATCTTCAATGTCTAAGTGCCTTGCGCATTCCTGAATATTTTGCAAGTTGAATATATTGTCCATTGCTCTCAGACCCTTACTTCAACAGTTGTGAAACATAGAAAAAGTGCACATCTTGCGGCAAGATACAGTTACAAGGAAGCTACAATTGATGTAAAAGTTGACACGAAATCAAAGGTGAGTTTATAATATGCTTTAAAGTTGATCCAAGTTAATATTTAAAAGCTTTTCCCTCCTCGAATTGAATTATTAATTTGCATGTATTTCAGTATTAAGCATATGCTACGTCTCCCTTGTCAATGTTTCAGCTTTCAGCAAAGCTCACTATCAGTAGAACGCTTTTACCATCCACAAAGACTATAGTATCCTTCAAATTGCCTGATTACAGTTCTAGTGAGGTACAAACGGATCTTCTAGTTTTTTGCTGCGAACCTAACAACTCCTATAACAGATTTATGGCTCCCCATACTTAGATTATGCTATTAACTGCTAAACATGGACTTTCTTGTTTCTGTTTCAGCTTAAGATTCGCTACTCACATGAACATGTTGCTTTAGCCACGTCCATTCTTCTAAACCAGTCCCCTACAGCTCTGCTTTCAGCATCGATTGGAACTCCAAAAATTTCATTTTCCGTGGAGGCAAAGTACAAAACAAGAAGCTGTTCTACCAGCTATGATGCAGGCATAAGTGTTGCTATTGCTAAGTGCAATGCTTCAATAATTTTGTAGGTCATCTATTTCTTAAGGATAAATAAATCAAAAAAGAACTCACACTCATAATTTTCCTGTAGTTGTTCCAATAATCCATGTTTATATGGTTGCTAAATTACATCTTCTAACAAAGGTTTGATGTATTTTGAATAGTAATTTGACTTATTATGAGTATCAACTAGTTCAGGTCATAAGGATTTTTATAATTGTTGGAAAGATTTTGAGCTCACTAGTATCAGGAAAAATTTCAGGGCCAACAAGGGTGACTTGTTGAAAGCATCGTGCATACATCGCTTTAATCAGCCAAAGAAGATTGCTGTAGGGGCAGAGATCACTAGGAAGTTCTCAACAGAGGAAGACACTTTCACTTTTGGAGGATCATGCAGAGTTGATCATCTGACAACAGTGAAGGTAAAGCTCAACAATCATGGAAAACTCAAGACCCTCCTATGGCATAAAATCATGCCTAAGTCATACTTATCAATCACTGGGGAATTTAACGTGAAAGCTCTGGACAAGAAACCTAGAATTGGCTTGGCTCTAGCTCTCATGCTTTGAAATTATGCAGTAATATAGGGAATTCTCATATCCTTAGTGATCTTGGCATTCATTACTCTGGCATCAGGGACAGGATCATTAAACTGATCCGACCATTATTTTAAAATACAATTATTACTAAATTATTTTGATGCACAGATCCATTATTCTGTGATCACAAAGTTGCTTATCATCTAGTGCTTCAATAAATGAAGGCCACATCAAGTATAACTATCAATTTTACATATAATTTTCTTTCCGATCTAATGGAGCAGGACTTTGTAGACATACATGATTGCAAATTTAGAGTGCTTTACAAATGAAGGTTCTCTCTTTCAACAGTCAAGTGTTGACTATGAGTTTGAGCATCATGTTGTCTTCAATCTAATGGCAGCCATCCATACAAGAATTCAACACAGAAGTTCCTTTTCCTCCTAATTGCATCGTATTTCAGCCATCTATAGTGTATCCTCAAATTAACAGTAGAGTTTGAGGCATATGCTTGCTGGGAAAAACTTGATATTCAGAGACTTCATGCCCCCGAGACTTCATAACAGTGTGTTAGACCGATACTGCCAAACATACGTCTTAAGGCTTTCAGGGCCCAATAAGCTACTTGTTTAGATTATAATTTGTCTCCAGGCCTCCGGTTCAAAAAGTTTTCTGCAGAAGCTGCTCAAGCAACAAGATGTCGGTAAAATTAGTTTCGAGATTTGAACCTCCTGCACCATTTAACTAGAAGATGATCAATATTGGCATCCATTCGCGTCCCAATTCCTCCCCAAACCAACATGTGAGCCAAGTCTCCAATTGTTGAACCAGTCACTTCATGCACAACCTTGAACCCAATCCTACGGTAGAACCTAACTAGCTGAGAGAAGAAAAAATCATGTTCAGAATGATACACACATTCATCAATTTAGGTAAATCTGTTACATGAAGAGGACTAGTAAAACTGTGATTTTATTTTTATTGGCCTTCTGCCACTATTCCTTTCGCAGCAGTACAATCTTAACCCAATTTTCTAATTAACAGACATAGAAATGCTAATACCCTATTTTAGCTCAAGATTCCTTTCTGCCTTACGCCAATTGCAATGAAAAGAAAGGAAAAACTTATAATGATTTTTGTAATCGTTGTGTTCAGGGACAATGGGAAGCTTATTAAACATCAATGACGACATCTGCTATAACCAAGTGTTAAACTAAAATTACAATCTATGGCATTGTAAATGCCATCTCTAATCGACCTAGCTATCCTTTCTTCAGAATTATGCTTAATAATCTATGGCATTTACAAGAGAAAACAGGAATACCTTTGATTTATCACACATCAGTTAGTCAT
>JANLJB010029540.1:0-15925 GCA_026212285.1 Bursera cuneata
GTTTTAAATATGTTTAAATTTAAACAATGTGTAAATTGATTATGCACGAGATACGTGGCACCATAAATGTCTCTGAAATATAATATTAGCACAGAAAACCTTCAATAAATAGATTGTGGTAAATATTTAATTTGCAATTATCAGCAATAATTTATTACTTAAAAGTCATATGCCCATTATGGTACCTTTTTTATTTTGTTTTGACGTACCACAGAAACAGAAAAGTATAGCACTAGCATTATTGAAGTCATCAGAGTTGTTAAAGTAACCGAATCTACAATTAAAGCTGAAAATATTAGTTATTTTTTATTAGTTTATGGAAAATGAAAGAGTAAAATGAAGCCAAAGGAAGTGCTATCAAACGATAGCCTGTCTGGAGCCAAAGCTGTGGATTGATGTTTGGTGATGACAGTTGGGTATGTGGCTGAGAAGCTGACATGAACTAGTGTGTAAATATCTCTGTTTCAGCTCATCACTGTGGGATCCTTTATGTTATGTGCATAGTTGCCGTAGCTTGGAAAAAAAGCGATGTTACACCAATCAAACTACTACCAAATAAAGAAAGTGAAGTGACCAAGTACACAAAGAAAGTAAAGGCCGAAAGGTACAATAAATTGCCAAATTGGTTTCTTAGCATTTACTTTTCTCAAATATAAAGTTACTCATAATTTGATATGTGGGTTGGTTCTAAAAACTCTTAAAAGAATGTAGTCATGATCATTGTTTGGAGCCTTAATTCATAATGCATCGACTAAACTTGTGGGTAGTTGTTGGGGACAAAGAAATATTAGATAGTGTTTGTTTAGAAGCTAAAAGAACAACGATTATAATAAATTAAATGGTTTCTGTTATTAATAAATTACATTGTAAGAGGATTATGAGCAACTTGCACCAACTTAAAACATTGACATTTGGGAGGAAGATTAGATGAATTTTGACCATGACAAACAGTGATTTTTACTAATAGAAAAGCCTTAGAATTGGTGCCTAAAGTAAATTAAGAGACGAAATCATTGATGAGAAAAAAAAAAAAGAATTTTAATAAAGTTAAACCAATCATTAATTGATTTGTTAACCAAATTTACATGAATATGTTTTGTATTATTGTTTAGGGACCTACTATAATTTTTGAATCTCTTTTGGCTGTATAGTCTTTTGAGTAGTCCAAGAATATGCCGAGAAATTCCCATTCTTCGAAATCTCATCATATCGCAACAAACGTGATTTAATATACCGACTTTATCTTTTCTCTTTGCCGGACTGCCCGTCGTCTGCTTCTCTTTTGTCTCGTATAAGGAAATTTTTTTTTTTTAATGGTATCAGGGCCATCCGTCTCTGTTTGATAAACCTATCTACGTCTGCAACCATCTGATGATCAACATACAAATATTTTGACTACTTTTTACCCTTCGGATCCAGAGAGAATTTGAACTGCGAGTGTTGAAGCTGAAGCTTTCTGTTTCGAAAGCCAGAGCACAAGTTTCTAATTTAAGGTAGATTGAGACCAACTAAGCAAAAGCTTTGAAATCACTCTTCACTGTTTGTCTCTCTCATTTGTTAGGAGTACACAAGTCGAAGAAAGTAGTTAGCAATGGTTTATAAAGAAAAAATAAAATTGAGTCTGAGAAAGACAACTCTCCATCTCACCAGAAGCCTAACCGGTTTCTTCAAGAAAAGCCCATCTCACCAAACCTCAATTAAACAAACAGAAAATTAAAAAAAAAAAAACCTAATGCGTTGTAAGTATCTCTCTTAGTTTCTTTCTTTCTCATATATTTCCATCTCTGTCTACGCTGTTTCTCACTTCTTCTTCTTTCTCTTTGTTTCTTGTTTATCATGCAGCCATCTCGCCGCAAAGCTTCTCATTTTCCTAGTGAATCTGTAGTCATGAAGCACAAGAAGAACAACAATCTCTCAATATTTGTTGTAGTCTTTTCTATATTTCTATTTGGGGTCTTTATGTACAATGAGGACGTGAAATCCATTGCAGAGTTTCCTTTCTCAAGCCCTAAAGCTGAAGAAGCTCAAGAAACACAAGAAGAGCCATCTAAGCAGGCAACCCCGGTTCAAGAGACATTCAAGACGCTCAAAGAAAGCACGGTCTCGATGAATTCAAGAACTTCTCTGCAGGAGCCTCGAGTGCAGAGTGCTGAGGAAAAACAAGAAGATGATAACCCGAAATCGGTTGAAACGAAAGAAGACGTGCAGAAGATCGAGTTGCCAGTCATTGAAGAGGATGATGAAGATGTTGAATTGCCACCAGAAGATTGCGATCTCTTCACTGGGCATTGGGTTTTCGATAATGGGACTCACCCTTTGTACAAAGAAGATGAGTGCGAGTTCCTCACAGCCCAAGTGACTTGCATGAGAAATGGAAGAAAAGATTCAATGTATCAGAATTGGAGATGGCAACCCAGAGATTGTTCATTGCCTAAGTAAGAATGTGATTCTGGAATTGTCTGCTTTTGTTTTGTATTGTTTACATTAAGCCTACCTTTAATGACTTTTTTTGGTGCTTTTTCTTTTGCTTTTATTAAAGGTTCAAAGCAAGATTACTGCTAGAGAAACTGAGGAACAAGAGGCTTATGTTTGTTGGAGATTCATTGAACAGAAACCAGTGGGAATCGATGATTTGTTTGGTTCAATCTGTGGTTCCTCCAGGCAGGAAGAGCTTGAACAAGACAGGATCTCTCGCCATTTTCAGAATTGAGGTACCTATTTCTCTGCTTCACCTTCACTAAACACTGAGCAAGATTGGCCCTTTCTGTCATTTCCCCGTTTGCTGTTTTTCTTGAATTCTTTTGACAAAACATAATTATGTTTTCTTTTCCGGTTTAATTATTGGTTATTGTTCACAGTTGTTAGAGTGGTAATGAGTTGGACTCATGCGTAATTAGTGTGATTAAGGTACATAAAAGTAGATTAATTTAGAAGAAAAGATTATAGATTGTGATGTTTGACCCAATCGTGATTTGCTGAATTTTAATGCTAATAGAAGCTGGAATTGTAAAGTTCACCATTATTTCCTTTTTCTAATTACACATTTACCCTTTTCTATTTTTTTATCAAAGAAAATTAAATGAAAAATATGTCCGTGGACTGCCTTGTTTGTGTCCCCTCTGGAACAAGAAATAAAAACAAAATCAATAAATGGAAAGATGAGAAATCGTGGACGTTTGCTTAGAAATTTGTCCCTGTATGTGTTTGTAGGATTATAATGCGACTGTGGAGTTCTACTGGGCCCCATTCTTGGTTCGTTCAAATTCTGATGATCCAACGATGCACAGCATTCTGAATCGTATAATCATGCCCGAATCAATCAATAAGCACGGAGAAAACTGGAAGAATGTTGATTATTTGATCTTCAACACTTATATTTGGTGGATGAACACTTTCGGCATGAAAGTCTTGTAAGTATCATCAGTTTTAGCTTAATTTATGCTTAATATATTCGACATCACGAGGATATATGATTTGTTGCTTTTGGTTTTGATGGGATGGAGCAGACGAGGATCGTTCGATAATGGGGACACAGAGTATGATGAGATCGAACGGCCAGTAGCGTATGGGAGAGTATTGAGAACATGGTCTAATTGGGTTGATCAAAACGTGGATCCCAATCGCACCACTGTCTTCTTTAGCAGCATGTCTCCTCTCCATATCAAGTAACTACTTTTATTTGATCTCAGCAATTTCATCATTTTCTTGACAGTCCAAAATAAAAATTATAGTTGGATTAAAACGTTACATAAGCAAATGTCTCTGGTGGTTGATAGTGGGCCTGTGATTTCTCTGTCATTATTAGAAAGAGGTGTTACTTTAATCTTGGGTTGGTAAGCCACTATGTAACCAATGGTATACCTAATCTCATCATTATATGCGTCAAAAAATTGGTCTTTTCGTGAGAAATTTCACTTCGTTGATGATAATATAATTTAACAGGAGCTTGGATTGGGAGAACCCAGATGGGATCAAATGTGCTTTGGAGACGACTCCAATTCTCAACACGTCCATGCCACTGAATGTGGGCACGGACCGCAGACTGTTTGTGATAGCAGCAAATGTGACTCGATCGATGAAAGTACCAGTCCATTTCATTAACATTACAACTCTATCAGAATACAGAAAAGATGCACATACTTCAGTCCACACAATTCGTCAAGGCAAGATGCTAACACCAGAGCAGAAGGCTGACCCTGCTACATTTGCTGATTGTATCCATTGGTGTCTTCCTGGATTGCCTGACACATGGAATGAGTTCCTTTACACACGTATAATCTCTCGCACGTGACGATAACTTTTTTTTTTTTTTAATTTTTATCTTCATTTTTTTTGTCGGTTTTTATGGTCCCTCCATTGCTTCATCAGCTTTTGTTTTATGATTTAACTTGCGCTGTAAGTTTCTGTAAATTTCCCAGTTTCCCCTCTTGTAGTTTTCTTATAGGTTGAATGATGGGGATGGACCATCAAATTTTTTTAACAAAGTGGGAAAAACTGGTCATAGACGGGACACTGAATTGTATAATGCACATGTCGAAAAGAAAGTAATAAGTCAATACATATTAAAATTGTATGTAAAACATACTTGCTATCTTTATTTATTTATTTTTCATTAATTGCATAGAGGAACTCATTATTTTCCACAATAAAATATATATTAAGAAAAGAGAAATTAAGAATAAATATTTAGGGAGAAATCAGCGTACCCAATCAATAATCAAGTCTTTAAAAAAGCAAAATAACCTAGAAGAAACTTAAACCTGCAACCTTCCTGCATGTCTTGTTTTATTAGAACATTTAAGTCTCTATTAATAATCATGCAGAATCCTATTTTGATCGGAAAATAAAATTTAAAAATACCACTACTTACTAGGTTGACAAAGTCCGAGACCTACTGTATCCTTCCTTGTCAATTTAATTAAATAAATTTAAAATCATAAATAGTAAATCAATAAATCGTAATATCAAATTAAATCAGTAATTAACTTTATTTGGACACTTTCCCCGAGAATAACAGAGAGAGCTCGATTTTTCTGAAGAATTCTGGGAGCACGATGTACTTCAGGAAATCTTATATGAGTGGAGAGTATCTTTCCATTCGGTTAGCGAAATTCTTTGACGAGGAACCTTGGCATTCTCCATGAAGTTTCCTTCTAGTTGGATCTCGGCCATTTAGTGCATGTGGGACCATATGTCCCATTCATAAGAGATATCAATCCATGGGCCGGTGAAGAACAATTTGCTAGGTGGTTTGAGGTGGATGAAGCCCATAATCAGTTTTGGAAAAAGTTCAGCCCATAAAGCCAACCCACGTCCATCTAGTTCCGACGAAAACATTTTAAGGTTATTAGAAAAATCATTTATGTTAATAATAATAGCATATTAATCATATATATTTAAAAATACTAAGATATCAGTAAAATAGAACATGACTTGTTGACTCACCATTTTAGTTAATTTTTTAATCAGCAATCGTACCTGGTTTTAGGTAAACCTACTTTTGACGTAAACATCGTTTATGAATCTAAATTATTCCACTTCCTGGAAGCAAGCCACAATGAGGCGCGCTGGTGACGTTCAGAGATTAAATTACTTTCCGGCAGTTGTCATAGTATCAGACTATCAGTTCTTTTAATGTCATTCTTTGGATGCTTTTTCTATGAACGCATGAAATTCTTTTCATTTCCAAGAGCTAAACAACCTGAGACCATTCAAGAAAAAACAACAGAAATAGATGCTCAAGAAGAAGGCAATAAAGGCCATGTAGAGGAACAAATAACAGGGAGCAGAAGCAAGGCATGAATGGCCATGTAGAGGAACAAAACAATGGGGAGCTATTTGATTTGCTACATGTCCAGACGTTTCGGTGCGCATTGAGACGAAAAGCTTCATAAAAACACTTTCTGAGGGCCTTATACCCAGTTTCAATAACTATTTTCTTTTCTTACTGAAAGCTATTATGTGAGTTTCTCGGGGCAATTCCAGTTTATATTTTACTGTTTCTGCTCGTTGGACCATTACGGGCATATATGTTAGCGTTCTTCTGGGCCGTAACGGTCTAACGAAGCAGCGCCCATATCTGTCAAATGTTTCTACCTGTCGGACCGTTACGAGGACACGGATAATATTCGTTTACATCGTAACCGTCCAACTCCGCCCGTAACTATTTCTAGAGAACGATTCATTAGACCCTCACCCATTTGGATATTTATAATAAATCCCTAATGATGTATACTTCTGGTGAGTTAAATAATTTCGCAGAGTGATTGTCCAGAAGAATATTTTGGGCAAATGAGTATCAACCGCCAAAAAGGCCCGAGTCTTTTGCTTATGGATTTTGGGTTAAGTTCTTTACAGATGGTTGCTGCTAGAATTTTCTATTCTTTTGTCAAAATAAATCTCACAATAGTGTTCTTACAGAGACTTAATTCAAGACTTCAATTGTTAAGTATAGGGACTTGGAGCTCTTGGCAGTTTTATTATGCACTATTGCAAAGTTTTAGGTGAGGAATGCCATTTGGATCATTATATTCGTGATAAACAAAAATTGCATACCTAAAAATGAGACTCAAAAGCCTCGATTTTTAAAAATCATATTTAATCAAATCTTCCATTTGATTTTTGATACAAAAATCACAAATAAGAACATAATTTATCATCGCATACATCCGTTAACTTCTTAAACAAACAAATTTCAATCCAAAATGCAAGCTATTGAACAGAGAAATTCAGAGTACTTGAAAGTATATGAAAAGCAAATTAAATGAATTGTTATATTTAAACTCGTCTATTGTCTAAACCCTTTACCCTTTTATGCTTATAATTTATCCCCCAATAACATGTTCGGATAATCAAGGACTTAACACATTTAATTTGTAACACTATTGGCAAGGAAGAGCCCTTCGTTTGCAAAACCTGTAATGTGCATCAATTACAAAATTAACAGAAGAACAAATCTCAATCAAATAACTATACCAATATAAAATAAAATTGGCCTTTAAAAGGGAACAAAAGTTAAACTTTCAATGAAGTCATACTTTGTGGCAGACAGCCTATAGTCAAGGGCCAGTAACTTCTCAGAGGGATGTATTAACCATTCACTTCATAGCAATTTGCTAATAATAACTGGTAAAGTGAATGGGATCACATTATTCCGCGACAAGCGATCTACTAGTTACAC
Source organism: Bursera cuneata (assembly GCA_026212285.1). Lineage (NCBI taxonomy): Eukaryota > Viridiplantae > Streptophyta > Magnoliopsida > Sapindales > Burseraceae > Bursera > Bursera cuneata. The sequence goes on from JANLJB010029540.1 coordinate 7,181, forward strand.
TATTACTTTGATCCGGCTAAAACATGCATATTGCAATAACCTTATTCCGAATCATAATTTGGTCAAGTCAAGCATGCATTAACCAAAAAATGTGTGAGAACATCTATAGGAAAGGAACAGGGGGTTATTTGTTTTGTTCCTATCCCTTGAACTAACTCAGGAGAACAGAATACCCTCTCATTTTTAAGCCCTTATCGGGATCAAATGGCATTCTATCATATGCAACCACTCAGTCTACTTTCAGTTGCATTATCAAAAATGCTTTATTTTTTTTACTTAGCATTCTAAAAAATTAAGGTTTTAAATAAGATGTATGTCACATGTATATAATGTTTAGCCCTCTGCATTCACACGTATATATCTAATTATCTATGGTCTTCCACATAGAATCTATTATATACAATTTAAATATTTATTATTAATAAGAGTTTCGTGGATGGTCAATGACGGAGAAGAATCAACCACAATGTATAAAATTTGTAATTTAAATCTAATGATCTGAGAAAACTAGCTAAAACAGAAAACTTGTATCAGGAAAAAGAAGGAACCAAATCCATAACATGACCCTGAAAGATAATCACAGCAGAACAGAGCCTAAAAATTGTATGATCTCAGAGTTCAAAATATACAAATTATGTAGTGACTATGAATTAAGAGGCAAATTTACAATTTGGCATGCCATACCAATCCTGCCCATTAAGGAATGTGTATCTCTGCTTATACTGAACACAAAGGGGTACCTCTATTCAATGGAAAATGGTACCTTGTTACTTTCTTGGATGAGTAGTATGCCACAAGAACTTGCTCGCCAACGCAGAAACGTCCTCCAATCAGGGTAACTTGGCCAAGGTCTTACGAATGGCAGGTATTGCTAGCTGACGTCTATGCCACAACTGATTAACTACTCCCATGAAATCGCTTGGCACAACATTAATTTGAAGCCAATGGCATAGAAAATCTACCAAGGTTTCCTCGTCGTCAAATGGGTGTTGATCTTTTGCGTTATAGTAGTCAAGAATGCCATTCAAGAGACCAATCTGAGTGTTCCTATCATTTCTTAACCACACGAGATACTTTTCATTACCAAGAACGGTCTCCTTCTGGCCCAACTTCGCTTTTTCGTCTTCTTGAGCATCTCCGCCTTTACAAGAGTCTTCCTTATGAGACTGCACTCGTGGCGGTAACACAGCCAAAGCAACAGAATCGTCAACCTCCTCAACACTATTAGACCCAGAAAAAGCAATCTTCTGTTCAACTTTTGGACCCTCGTCCTTACCAATTATTTCATCAATTGTCATTGACTCTCTCATCGCGTAGTCAACCAAAACATCCAAAGCAGCTTTTGGTTTCCTTTCTTCTTCTTCTTGAACATTCTGAACGGTCTCCTTCTCGCCCAACTTCTCTTTTTTGTCTTCTTGAGCATCCCGGTCTTTACAAGAGTCTTCCTTATGAGATTGCACTAGCGGCGGTAACACGGCGAAAGCAACAGAATCGTCTACATTCTCAATACTATTAGACCCAGCAAAAGCAATCTGCTGCTCAACCTTTGGACCGTCATCTTTACCAATTATTTCATCAATAGTCATTGGCTCTATGTAATCAGCCAATTCAGCCAGAACAACCAAAGCAGCTTTTGGTTTCCTTTCTTCTTCTTCTTGTTGAACATTCTGTGGCTGTTGTTCTTCTTCGTCTTGTGCAGAGTCCATTTCTTTGGTAGGAGTTTTTTTACTTTGTTCAGACACTTTCCCAGAGAATAACAGAAAGAGAGCTTGATTTTCCAGAGAATTCTTGGAGCAGAATGTACTTCAAGAAATCTTATAAGAGTGGAGGGAATCTTTGACTCAGTTACCCAAATTCTCTTAGGATGAATCCTGGGAAGACTTTATACATTTTCTTACTTGGAACATGCATGTTCTATTTATCAATTCATGGGCCGGTAAAGAACAATTTGCTTAGATTATTTGTGATGGATGAAGCCCAATATTCATTTGTGCAAAGAATTGTTGTACTCAACTATTTTTAATTTCTTTAAATCCCATTCGAAATTTATAGAAAGATATAATTACAATAAAAATATATTAAATATGAGTGTTTAGTAATTAAGTTTGTGTTATTATTATTATTATTATACAAAGATAAGCTAATACATTTATTAATAAACTATACTTGGGATGCAGTTGATTATTCTATATAATGCCATATAGTTTAGGATCAATGCAATAGTTGTAATACAGTAGGAATTATGATTGATAAGGCTTTACAACTTTTATTAGGTAACCGTCTGATAAGCTTACCAGATTTTATTTGCACTAAATAACAAATAACACTAGTTATGAGTAATAAGTTATTTTGTGTATCTATAATCATATACAGTATAACTTTTATTTCACCTTCTTTGTGGGAATTGTGGTGTTCCTAGTGATCACAACCCTCATTATACGGTCTTTTAATTCCACGCCAAGGGAAAGAGGGGTAACATCCGATCGAACCAGATCCCTAACCTTCTTGTTGCCCTCACCACTCGAGTCAGCAGCTTGAGTAGCAGCACCATAGTCAACAGCCTCATCTGGGTTAATGTTCATGCAAAGCTTCTTTCCGTTGAAGATCTTGCAATACCTTGGGTATTCTAGTAGAAGTACCAACAAGGACAACTTCGTCGACTCTACTCTTGTCAATCATAGCATTACTCAAAAACATTTTTCAACCATTACAATATACTTTCTGAAAATATCCATGTTAGGCTCCTAAAATCTGGCACCACTAACGTTTGAACAGACCATTCATACCCTCATACAATGAATCAATCTCAACTGAAGTCTGAGCTGTGAATGAAAGAGTCCTCTTCACCTTTTCACTGGCGGTTCTCAATCTCTGAAGAGCTTTAGGGTAATATGGATATCTTTCCTTTTCTTCTTCCCAAGCTCCTGAACAAAGTGATTCACCATTCTGTTATCAAAATCCTCACCACCAAGATTAGTGTCTCCAGCCGTGGCTCTCACTTTAAAGTTACGCTTATCAATGTTTAAGCAATGAAACATCAAAGTTCCACCACCCAAATAAAAAATCAGCACTTTCCTTTCACCAGCATGAAAAGCCTTCTTGTCAAGACCCTAAGCAATGGCTGCAGCAGTGGGCTCACTGATGATTCGCATGACATTGAGGTCAGCAATTGCACCAGCATCTTTGGTGGCCCAACACTAAGAGTCATTGAAGTAAGCTTGAACAGTGACAACTGCATTCTTCACGGTTAAGCCATGGTAATCCTCAGCAATCTGACGCATCTTGTTGAGCATCATAGAAGAGATTTCCTCAGCTGTCAACTGCTTCTATTCACCTCTATAGTTAACCACAATCATTGGCTTGTCACCCGCACCAGCCACCAGCAATGACCTCGAAGGGCCAGAACTTGATATCGCTCTGGACCGAGGCATCAATGAATCTCCTACCAATTAACCTCTTTGCATCTACAATATCGATAAATAGATGCTCCGTTTAACAAACACATCATAGTTCATGCACATAAATAGAGTTGGACAACTTTATTAACATAGTAAATATTGAAGGTATGATAAGGGTATTTAGAATATTTTGAAAATTAGGATTTGTTATATATTTAACCCTAATTTTATAATAGTGAATATATTTACCGTCACAGTGGACGTAGACTCATAGCCGAACCACTTAAATTTCTAAATAATTTCTTCTCATTTTCTTCTTTTATTCTATTTATTTCACAACAATAAAGCTAAACACTAAAACAGAAAAAATGTTTTATGTTATCTGTTCTGATAAACATTCAATTATGGTTTCAATTTTCCTTGGGAAAAATAAAGAAGAAGAATGATTTAATACAGAGATAAGATGAAGTTTCGTTTTTCTTTCAACAAAGCTAAACCAGATTATTATTCTTTCCGATTCCATAAACAATGTTCAGAGAGTTCATTGCGACCTGGTTCCTGGCAGCTTCACCAATAAAACGTACATTAGGGGTGAATGCTATCATTGCATATGATCTCCCTCTGTCATCCTCCCACATAACGACGCATGAGTATGTGGTCCCCAGATCGATTCCAATGGCAGGTCCCTCCTCTTCTTCAGCCATTCTCACTAATAATTTGCTGCTATAGATTAAACCGAATAAAACAACAAGAACTAACCAGATTATAATTAAATCAATTCAGAAATGTAACATTTAGGGGGCCATTTTAATTAATTAAACTTCCTCCCACTCATGTTGTAACCTTTCTTAGGGTCTGCAATGGAAAAAACAGAAGAGGAAATTACGATACAAACCTGAGGTTTAATGGTTTTGAAAACTAACGATGGCCTCTTGTTTTCAAGGGCCGCCGTCAATTTCTCTTTTGAAACATTATCTTATACACTCATTGCATCCATCAAATCCATTAAATACCACTATTTAAAATCATAATATCAAATCATAAATTAACTTTATTCAGACACTTTTTCGGAGAATTATAGAAAGAGAGCTCGATTTTTCTGAGAATTAAGAGTGGAGGGTGTTTTTCCATTCAGTTGGCGAAATTCTTTGACGAGGAATCTTGGCATTCTCCATGCAGTTTCTATCTAGTTGGATCTCGGCCATTTAATGCATGTCATTCATATGAGATATCAATTCCTGGGCCGGTGAAGAACAATTTGCTTAGGTCAATTCAGGTGGATGAAGCCCATATTCATTTGTGGAAAATTCAGCCCATAAACCCAACCCAAATCCATCTAGGTCCGAAGAAAATATTTGAAGGTTATTTTACTCATTTCCTTGTCTTTTCTTTAAAAAAAACATTTACGTTAATAATAATAGCATAATCCCTTTTAACTGTCATTCATATCTTAATAAACCTCATTTTTTAATATATGCTATAACATATTTAATTAATTTTGTTCTCAATAAATTTTTTTTATGCATGTTACTTGTTAGCTTTATAACATTTTCATTTGCAAATAGTGTAAAGCAACCAACTTTTAGTCAAGATGACGTAGTAGTTTCAACTGCTCTTCTCCCGGAATATTCATATAATACACATGAGGTTGTTTCAACTTTCAATTACACCTCTGCTTGAATTTTCATATAATATGCATGAGGTTGATATACACACGACAATTCATAGTTTTATATTATGCTTTCTGGGATTATTTAATTTGAAATTATTACAAAGTTACGCTCTAGTTCACTCTTGCCTGTGACTAATGGAAATGGTTTCTCAATTATGGAAACATTGAAGTTTCAAGTCATCAGATCGCGACCCTGAAAATTATTGCGGAACAGGTGATATCAAATTTCCTAAATTATTGCATGTGGATGGCTGAGAGTAGTTATATCAATCATATATATTCAAACATATTAAGCATCAGTAAAATATAGTACATGACTTGTTGACTCACCATTTGAGTTAATTTTTTAATCGGCAATCATTCCTGCTTTTAGGTAAAACCACTCTTGACATAAACATCTTTTATGAACCTAATTTATTCCACTTCCCGGAAGCAAGCCACAATGAGGCGTCCTGGTGACAGTAAGAAATTCAATTACATCCAAGCAGTAGTCATAGTATCAGTTCTTTCAATGTCATTCCTTGGATGCTTTTTCTACAATGAACGCATGAAATTCTTTTCATTTGCAAGAGCTAAACAACCTCAGAACATACAAGAAAAAACAACAGAAATAGATGCTCTATTAGAAGGCAATAAAGAAAGTAATCAAGCAAGCATTGGTGTTAAATCAGACTTGGCAAAACATGATGAACCAGAATTGGAACTTCCGGCTCTGCTGGAAGAAAAAAATGGTCATGATCATGAAGAAAAGGTTGTATTGTTAATGGAAAACTGTGACATCTTCCAAGGAGAGTGGGTTCTCGATAATGTGACACATCCTTTATACAAAGAATATGAATGCCAATTCTTATCAGAGTGGGTGACGTGCTTGAGGAATGGAAGGCAGGATTCTCTGTACCAGAATTGGAGATGGCAGCCTAGAGATTGTTCTTTGCCCAAGTAAGATGAAAATTTAATCTGACATCAAAATTTTATATTTTGAAAATGCTAGTGTATTAACGATTTAGATTTTTTTGTGCAAAGGTTTGATGCAAAATTATTGCTAGATAAACTTCGAGGGAAGAGGCTTATGTTTGTTGGAGACTCCATACACTACAACCAGTTTTTTTCAATGGTTTGTTTGGTTCAATTTGCCATTCCACCAGGCAAGAAGAGCTTGAGCTATGTTTCAAGCCACATTACCGCCTTCAGAATAGAGGTCACTTCATCTGTCTCTTCCTCACACTCACACAATTTCATAGTTCCAATTCTTTAAAATTATATTAGACAAGCTATTCTTGCGTTTTCTCCTGAATGAATTTTACGGTTTTGTTTGAATTTTCTAGGACTATAATGCTTCCATTGAGTTTTACTGGGCACCCTTTTTGGTTGAGTCTAATGCAGACCCTCCAACAAAGAGGGATGGCAAATCGGATCCCGTTATCATGCCTGAATCAATCTCGAAACATGGAGATAAATGGAAGGGCGTAGACTACCTCATTTTTAACTCATATATCTGGTGGACTAAATATCCAACTATGAAAGTACTGTACGTGTTCTGCAAGTTACTATTTTTAGTCTTCTATCACAACAATAATCTTTTCAGAATCTTTTTAATTCCTTGTTTAACTAACCAATAGACGAGGATCGTTCGATGAAGGTGCCACAGAGTATGATGAAATCGATCTGTATACAGCTTACAATACAGCTTTGAGGACATGGGCCAGGTGGGTTGAGGAAAATGTTAATCCCAAACTAACGGCTGTTTTCTTCAGCAGCGCGTCTCCACAACATGTTCGGTACGAAAGGAGAACTCCAATATTTACATATTACTAATGCTCTTCATACTTATTGTTTCCTTTTCTTACATAGAATCTCTAATTTACCAACATAACAGGAGCTCCGACTGGAATAACCAGGATGGGATCAATATGAAATGTGCCAAGGAGACATCACCAATTCTGAACATGTCAACACCAGTAAACGTTGGCACAGACCACAAATTATTTCTGATTGCATCAAATATAACCCAATCAATGAAACCACCTGTCCACTTCCTGAACATAACCACACTCTCTGAATATAGGAAAGATGCACATAGCTCTCTATATGCAACCGCTGAAGACAATTTGCTCTTGCGGCAGCAGAAGGCTGAACCTGAACCTGAAAAATATGCCGATTGTCTCCATTGGTGTCTCCCCGGGTTGCCAGACACATGGAATGAGTTACTCTATGCAGAAATCATCTCCCGTTCACACTCTCCTTGATGATTTAATATGATTATTCTTTATTTTATTACACTTTGTCTCTATCTAGTTCAATCTCTGCCGTCCAATGTATGACTTCTGATTCATACGAGAGATCAGTTTGCTGAAACGCTATTTACTTAACTCGTCCAGCCCATAACCTGACCTAAGTCGATCTGGATTTCATGATAAAGTTTTAAAGTAATGTTTTTCGCATTTATTTATTTATTTAGTAATAGAAGGTGTTTTTTAAAATTTTCATTTTTCATATTAACGAACGTCATTTTAAATATACGCTGCTAAATTTTTCAAATTAGAATTATTTTTTAATAAACCCCATTTAATTTGTAAATGAGTCGTTTTAAAATAACAAAAGCCGTTAACAAACATGTTACATATACCTTGAATTCGCCGGTAGCTTTGCCGTGGTGTAAGTCCTACTCAATTTTACCTTGATATTTTAAATTTTTGGGGCAAAGGTGATATCGGATTCCAAGTTTTTGGCACGTGAATGTCTAAGACTAGTATCCTGTATATATAGCAATCCCATTTAATTATAATAAGCATCAATAACAAAGAAAATAACTTCTTGATTTAATAATGAGCAACAAATTTCCTGCTATTAGTTCTCTTCTATTGAAGAAAGAACAGAAACGAAATAGCTTGGGGAGCGTACCAGTAGCAAACTTCTCAAAAAGAGCAAAGAAAGAACCTGAGAGATGACTGGTGAAAGAGGATGAGGAAGAGAGGGAAGAAGATGAGATCTGCATGATTTTTTTTGTGTTAGTAAAGTTTTTTTTTTTTTTTTTTTATTATTATTTAACTCATTGTAATGTTTATAATGCCCTTACTCTTGACAATTTTTTTCAAAACAGAATCGTGAAAATGGGGACCAGGTGTTACCATCAGATGTTAGACCAAACCCTAGGGGTGCATACATTTTTTTTCCCGGATTCTCTCCAACATCTAACGTTAATATAAATGTATCAATTTACTTGTGTTAATTGCGGTAGATGCAGCCCAAATTTTCAATTATAAAGATCATCCAGCCCAAATTTTCAAGGGGTGTCGGTGTAATACGACAATTGCATGTCCGTGTGGACCATGACGTAGTTGTTTCAACTACATTTCTCACAAGAGTATCCATACAATGTGCTTGAGTCTCGAAGCTGCTTCAACTACAGTTCCCAGAACTTCTGCACGTGAATGGCTAAGAATAGTTGGTGGATATCAATCAGATTTAAATATAATAATCATAGATCAAGATCAGTGAAAGAAAAATGTCTCCTTGACGTAATAATGAGCCATCAATTCCGGATAATAGCTAACCCCACCTTTCACATAAAAATCTTTTATATGTATAGGAATCCAACTTATATGACTTCAATCGCGAAAGCTAGCCGCGATGAGGCGTTCTAGTGACGGCGAAAGAATCAATTTCTTCCCAGTA
>JANLJB010029542.1:0-15927 GCA_026212285.1 Bursera cuneata
AAAGCCTAAAAAATCCTACTTGTCATCCTACATGTCAATTATACAGGCTCATGCTTCAGAATTATATAGATATATAGATTTAATTTAGTTGATTATCTAATTGATGGGCGAATCTCAATTTAGAATCATAAGTACATTAGCAATCGAACTCAATATCCAATCTTTTTATTTTTATTCCTTGCAACGTGTCATGTACAAACCTTTTCCCTTAATTGAGTATCCTATTGTATCTTGTAATTGGTTCATGTACATTTTAGCATGAAGATAACCTAATTAATGAACGTACCAGAAAATTTAGAAACGCACTAACTTTAATTAATCAATTTAAGTGTTTATATGGATCGATAATAGAATCAAAGTCACATCAGTAGAGATATACATGAATTATCTAAATTAAACATTATTTGGAATTCCACTTGTATATCAACATCTACAACTTGCAATTATTCAAGTGGGATTTTCACCAACTTATTTTATTCATTTTTTATTTGAATATGAAGGTAGAGTCACCTCAACTATGATGACTTTCTGGCTGCTCTCATTTCCCAAACAGCTTTAATTTCTTTGCTCATAAAGCTGTGTCAATTAGAAATTAATCTTAGTGGCAAATACTTAATTAATAGAAGATATGGTGGATAAGGACGCTGATTACTTAATTTAATTAAAGGCTTGATTAAAATAGAGATTAATTAACAATCTAAAAGAAGTACTTGGGGCCACCCGTAGAAATAGGTGGGTGATCATCGATAATGTTGGAATCTATAGCACAACTCTCAACTCAGAAAATTAATAATATGTAAAGTTGAGCGTGAGAGAGATGAGTATTACACTACTAATTGTTCCCGACATGGATGGAAATGTTAATTGTTGCTTACAATTGTGATCACCTAGAAACCTCTTCTTCGACTCAAAACTCTGCTACACTTCGATCATGCAAGTGCCCCCGAAGTGCTAGAAAAATGAGGAAGAATATAAGATAAAAGTGATCACATCATGTTATTAATTTTATTAATACATAAAGCAGAAGGATACTTAATTAACTATAAAATTAGATGTTCATTTGGGTTCTTTTTTTTTTTTTCTCTTTTTTTTTTTTTGTTTTTTTTGGTCCAATGATATTCATATTCTGTGTGCTGGAAAGCATGTCATGAAGGAAAAATAAGTGGCCAAAAAAATAGTTTAGGGGCTATTCATTAGACAGCAAAGGTACCCATTTAACTCAGATTGATAACTGTATAGATGGATCATTATGACGTTCTAATCCAATTGTTGACTTTGATACACTTAAAAATGATGAAGACCCAAAACTAACCAAATTATAATGAAAATGGTTGTACGTAGATGTAATTGTCATCGATATTATAATTGAATGCCGAGAAAGTTCATCGTGGAAAACACTTAAAGCAAGTATCAACTAATCCATACCGCAATAAAGAGGCTAGAGTGGTTTTGAAAAAGACAAGCCAAAGGGAACAAAGCTGCCATGGCCATGAGTACTAATATAATGCTCTCTCTCTCTCTCTCATATTATTGTATCTACATGACTGCCTTTCATTTAGGTTTGGCTGTGAATGGTAACTACAGGATTATGGTTCACGACAGTATAAATCATTGTCACCAAAAAGAAGATACTGAAGAAACGAAAAGTAAGACAACCCAAAAAGCAAGTAAAGAGAAAACTCGATAGGAAAAAGAGAGTAGACTAAAGCAAAGAAGAAAAATTAATGAAGATGACATTTCTCTGGGTTGTGCTCAATTATATATAACAAGTAGTGTTTCAGTTCTCTACTCAAACCAATCTACATGCATGTCTATCTATTGCAACTCATTTATAAGATTGCTACAGCCATGCAACGAGTCGTGAAGAAATCGAAAGCATTTAGCAAATGTTTCTTTTTAAAATGTCGGCTAGCAATGCTTCTTCTTGTAACACTAGATAAAGGCATTGTAGATTTCTTTCTTCTCTATCCTTCTTCCATCTATTTGCATGCGATAAGTTGATGGTACTCTTTAGATTTGTAACGATTGCTAGCAATGCTAGCTTCTTACTGAAACTGAGACGAATATTTCAATTTTTTTAATGTAAATTTATTGAAAAATATATATTTTTATCTCAATTTATATTCATTTTTTTAAAAGCAAATTAATTTGCTAATTTCTTTACAGGTAATGAATAGAACAAATTAATTGAAGAAGATAAAGAGGACTGAGATTGGAGGATTGATGGCTACAACTTGCATGCAAAGTAGATAATAATGGACTACGCATTCATCACGCAATTTCCTGCCACAATGGTCAAAGCAATTAAAGCAGWAATCAACCAACAATGAAAAAGTGTATAGTGTACATCTGTACAAATAAAAAGATAAGAAAACAACAGAAAAAATTTTCTTTTTAGAAGAAACAAATAGAATATCATTATCGAGATAATAGGACAGACACCTAAAGCTTGAAAATACTAAAATTATCATAAAAATATAGAAACTATTTTCCTTTTTTTAACCAAAAAAAAATTACTATAAGCTAGCACAAGCAAGCGAAAGCGAAATCGGATTTTCTCGATATAGAAAATCTCTCTATTATCTATAATCTTCAATATGTTGAAAGTGTTTTTAATATTTATTTTTAGAAAACACAGAAACGTAAACCTAATAGAAATTCCAAGAGTCATACTAAGAGGTGAAAATTGTTGGTAATAGAAGTGATTGTAAGATAATAGAGTTCAAATTAATTGGAACATAAACCTATTGATTAAAACATTTTCTAGCGTTAGTAGTTAAGTAAAAGAAGAAAGAAAAACAAATTAACGAAATTAAATGTTCCTTCGCAAAGGAGTTTTCGATGATAAGACGCAAATGTAATGTACTACTCGACCTTACGACCAAGTCAAGAACTAGGCTAAGTGCTAGTGCTATCAAAATCAAACATCAGTCAAAATGGTCTCCAGGGTCTCGGGCCCAGGTTGGTCAATTTAATGTTGGACCAACAAGACTACCATGGTCGACATTTTCAAAGCATAAATAACTATAAAAATAAAAAGCAAAAAAATAACTTTATTTAAATACAATTTTTAAATAAACTTGATATAGAATTTTTTCATACAATATCTCTTGAGCTGCCAAATACATCTACTAAGCTGCTGAGCAGCTCTCGAGCTGTTGAGTACTATTATAAATTGTTGAGCAACAATTATGTTCGTTACTTTGATAATTGTCAAATCGTTATATCAAACTGATAAGTTGAGGGCTATGTCATAAAAACATTTTAAAATATGATTATTTTAAAAAAGCATTTAAAAATATGTTTTTTTTTTTTAAAAAGCATTTAAAAATATGTTTTTTTTTTTTTTAAAAAAAACTTCTGTAAGACTATATAGTTATATATTTAATAATAATTAATTTAAGTGAATAACCGAATCAATAAAAGTAGAACTTAAATGTTGAATTATGAGGCAGACGGGTAGTGGATTTAAGTTAATGTGGTCCATATGACATAAGATCATGTGCATGCTTTGCCCTTCAAAAGCACCAAACTTGAAGTAGATTGGCTCTACCATAACATAAAAGCCCAAACAAATCACACTAGCCAGCAACAACTGAGGGGTCACCATACAGCAATACTACAAGGCAAAAAAAAGATTTCCATATCGCCTCTTTGGTCATAAACTTTCCAAATTAAGATTCATATATGGTTAATTAAGCTAAATTAAGCTCAAGGGAGACCTATACAATAATGTTGGCCAAACAAATATGCCAAAAATATTACTAGAAGTTCACAAGTACAGTTCCAACATGGCGTGGCAGAAATTCTACCTGGGTGGTTTCGGAGACCACTAAATTTAGTGGACAGTTTGAGGAATCTTGTAACTTTGGCAAGAGCACAATCTAATCAGAACAAACATTAGTATAAATCAGGTGAGGGCACTTATCTCTTATTGGTGGCTCCCCACATTTGATAAATTCGTCACCAGGGAATCATTATAAGCACTCTCGATTTTTTGTCGACAATGACATTGAAAGAATGTTCTTGCTTCACATGGTAAAGGAATGTGCATAGAGGTCTCTTCTAATCTGCAAAAATGGAGTTCCAGGTATTGTTTAATTAGCTGCCTCTTCAGCCAGTGATGTTAATTTCCTTTGTTTAGATGGGGATTTACCTTATTGACTTGGTATTCTTACAAGACTAACAATCCAAGGATTACATTAATTCGATAATATAATCATATCAGCAATATAATATGCTCTTATGCATGAGATGTGCTCTCGCATACAGTACTTTGTCTTGTATGGGATGAGATTTAGTGTATAATATCATCATAAGGTTGCAAGAACTGTGATGTTCTTGCAACTTCTTGAAGAAATTTATTCCCTGAATGGGTAAGCACGGGACAAGCAGGTCACTTTAGTCCTTCAATGTTAATAAGCTGGGTTGCGACACAGCCAGCTCTTGGGGGTCCCCTTTGATTTGAGTTTTCACCTACAAGCGACAGCCTTAATACGCAAGATGCATTAATGGTAGAGCCATAATTCTGTTCAAGAAGTTTTTGAGTGATAAAAACATATCACTAATTTGGAGCTCAACTCTTTGGCAAACGAAGGGCCAATCCAAGTTACGTTCACAATTACTGCAGCTCTGCCAGGTTGCCTATTAGTATCTCAAATCAAATGAAAGCAGACAAACTATCTGCAGTGCAGATGCATTAACATCTTCTGTAATGGTCAAGAAACTGCCAGTGAGTGTTTATTCAACTGTAGAGATATAGACATTCACAAGAACTCTTCTGCTAATTCAAGAACTCCTATAAGCTTGACAAACCCACGTAAGTCTAAGAGGGGCATTTTTCTTAATTTTCTCTAATTTTATTGAATCCAATGAAAACATATTCTATTAAATAAACTTTGAGATAGAGATACATTACCTAATATGTCACTAGTCATTTAATAGTTAAGCAAATAAGTCAATTTGGCATACATAACTCTCAAACTTTGATTTGACTGGAAATTCAACTTCAACTTTTGCAAGAAAATCGTTTCAACTTCCCATCGTTTAATGTCATGGAGTTAGGCTGCTGATTTTTATCGTTCATTAAATTACAAAATTATTAGATTCACATTATGTATAGTAATTCAAGGATTTCTAGTTATTGATCCATTGAATCATCACCTTAATAAAAAATAATAATTTGGGAAAACTGCCAATATCTTAACAATACCATGATTAGACCTGATTATATATAATGCTGTCCATTTTCTTAATAGAATTGCCACTAAATAATCACAAAAATACACATCTCTTCTCAATTTTCTACTAAGTCATGATTGATGCATTCTCCAATAAATGACTCAAGTGGACAGAGAATAAAGGTGTTTAGCATCAAACAAACTAGCAAACTACAAGAATTGGTGAATGTGGATGTTGTATTGTAGTAAGAAAGAGGGTGAAAATAGCCAGATATGATACCTGTGGAGGCTGAGTCAGTAATCAATATTGCATTAGTGACTTGAAAAGACAACAAAATGGGTGAGCGGCACTTGCTTCCCCATGAGTAGACACAGTATTCACAAATTGCTACTCAAAGGACACGGGTGCATCAGGACCAGCACCATGGCCCCCACCACCCCCAACCTCAACCCAACCCCATTTGCTAGTCATTTTCTCCTACACCCTGGCCTGCTAGCTGAATTGTTTTACTCAGAAGAAAGGTCACCCACTCAGCCCAGCCAGTGGATAATGACTCTTTTCTTCCCTTTCTTCTTCTTTTTAGTTTTAAATATTAAAAATCCCGAAATCTTTTGTTAACATCTAGGCTATAGGACATTACCTTTAAAGAAAAGATTCAATGTCATTTAAAGATAAAATATTTGTTCCATTTCATCGAAATCGAGTAAAGAAGAAAATATAGCAACTATTGAGTTCAAAGGTCTGAGAAATTTTCGTTCTTCAGGACCCACATCCATCAGATAATTTTTTATTGTTTTTATGTCCCAGTTTTGATCAATGGGCCTACGGGTGATTTCTGCTGGGTAGAAGTTATAATCAGAACTCAGTCTAAAGTTACAGAGCAATTCCGTTATCTGGCCCAAAAAGTTCAGGCAAATCCTAGTCATAATCGTACAAGAACCTGACGAACAGGTTACTAGGGACCAAAACCATGCTAATTTGCGAGGAAAATCACAATTTTCAGATTTTGGAAACCAAGCTAAGCCTTTGAGGTTCAAACATTCAAAAGTTGTTACCAAAGCATCTTTGAGAGGATTTAGACTGTTAATATTAACTCAGTAAATAAAAACAGAAATTTGTAGGCCTGTACACAGAAATCTGCTTGAGGAAGCAGAACTATAGTATGCTTAACAAGCACAATGATATTAGAAAAACTTGTTACAAGACATGCTTGCTCTCAATGAACTCTTAACACAAGCTGAACACACCGTTAATCAAATCTCATGTGAAATGATGTAGAAATTGCAAAAATCACTAAGGAAATTCTTTGCCAGTTAGATGAATAAACTAGTAAAAATGATGCAAATAGAATGTATATCATCATCAGTAAATGGCTGAATAATCTCGACACAGCACCATATCATACATGAATCCAGAATGTAAAAGATAGCAACACAGTCTAAATGGCTCAAATCATCAACATAAGGATTGGAAGACATCTAATGCTAGTCTACATAATTGCTGGGATAATCATCACTTCCCCCTGCAACATAAAAAGGAAAATGATTAATATGAGAGTGAGGAAAGAAAGAAAGAGATTAGGTTGTTTCAATTTCACTTACGTGCTCATCATCAGAGTTATGTTGTCTCCTTTCAGAAGAATCCTTCCTGTGAAACAAAAGAAAGAATTTAGAGCATGTACATGGATTAGAGGAACTTAAAAAAATAAAGTGATTTACCTAATGACTTTCTGCTTTTTTTCTTGATGCTGACTTCTTCTGCATCTTCCAGAACCAAATTCATGTACTCATCAAAACCCTGTACAAGAAAAAATGAACACCAAAACTGAATCACATTTTGAACAAACTGAGGATTTCGGATGCTGATTACAAGTATACATATCTAAATTTATATAAAAAATGGGATAGGGTTGAACTTTATGGTACTTGTGTTACATTTGTTTTTAAGGCTCTCAACCTGTTTAGTGATCATATTGTGTTCAGTTTTAGGGTCTCAAGCCTAAAGCCATTTAATGATACAGATAGTTAGTTTGTAAACTCTTACTTTGACATGAGTATATCGAAACCACCAATTGCCATTCATACAGATATAACTACAACATTTTATCATTTTTCCTCCCATCACCTACAAATATATCTAAAACATACCAAAAAGCCAAAATCTACCAAATAACCAAAAGTAGAGTAATGCATATCAAACAAACAAAACCTAGACAAGAATGTTGATATTTCTAAAAAGAGATCAACTCCTTCGGAAGTGCAAGCATTTCTCTATCTAAAAAAACTCTAAAATATGCAAAGTGGAGCACCATTCAATTCTATAACAGCACTTACAAAAATTAAGCATAGAACCTCTAGATATATCTGATACTAAGATGTGATTGACCACTTTACACCAAAGATAGTAAACTAGCATATATCGCAGATTTAATGTCATCTTCTTCTGCAACGGAAGATGGGTCCAACAGTTCCTCAGTTCTTCATGCAAACAATGCCAGATTGGCCACATCGTCATCCGCAGTTCCTTTTTATTAATTGTATTGATAGATGAATTTTCAACTGTTTATCATATTTTAGAACAAGCACATCAGAAGTGACATTTCATTAAATGATGGGAAACTACTTTGCCTGACCAAAACAAGGAATGTAATAGGGATCATTTACACACACAACACTAAAGGAAATAATTTGTAATAGCTTCATTTTTCACTATTCCACTAACAATTAGTTTAAATTTATAATTCATAGTATGCCACTCAAGGATTGACACTGCTCAAATTGGAAACATTTTTATAGCTGAGTAAAATCTCCAGTACAGAATATCTCCTAAAGACGGAATAGCAACAAGCTACATTTAAATAAACAGGAAATCAGTTGAAACTTCTGTTGGGAATTTGACTAATAAAATAATTTTGTTGAAAATAAAAGTAGGCTGCACACAATTGTTGAAAAGGGAAGTGTAAATTGTCAAAATTGGAGGCACCGAATTACTCTTGTATATGAGTCAGATTGGTGGCTACAAAACCCAAGATTGTCTCCTTCACAACTCCAAATTACTGGCTTTGATGTCAAGAATTGTAGGCTGCCCTCAAGTATAAATACGGTCACCATTCTTGAGCCAAAGCACCACACATCACAATAACTCTCAAGGAAAGCACACAAAGATGTAGCGCTTAGGGAAGAGAGTGTTATATGGAAAAGCCATGAGAGAAACTCTCAAATATAGAGAGTTGTGGATTTTCTGCACCAAGGAGAGAGTGAGAAAATATTCAGTGCTCCATAGAGAGAGTACTGGGGTGAGAGTTCTCTTGGTTGTATTAGGGGTTCTAGGAAGAGTTAAATTATATATGATTGTAGATGTGATTATCATATAGTATATTTGTCTTTGTCTTTAACAGCCGTGATTTTTTTCTAGGTTTTGGAGTTTCCACGCAAAATCCTTGTTCTGTTGTTGTTCTCTATTTTCCTATTTCTCTATTATTACCACATTACCACATTTCCACAAAGGAGGATCCTGGAGAGAATGTGGAATTATTCCGCCAAAGGTCCAAATTTATAACATTGGTATCAGAGCTTAGGTCCTAGATGGAGCGTTGGAAGTACTGTTCAAGTAGAAGATCACCAAAATAGTACTGTCAGAATGGTACCGACGGAATAGTCTTACCGGAATAGTATCGCTGGAGATGGAGCATTGGTGCTTAGTGTGGTTGTGCAAATTGTTGCGGTTTAGGAAGCTTTGTCAAAAAGACTATAATGTCTAAAGAGATTGGGTTTTAAGTGGGACCATTATGACCCTCCCAATCTTTCCTAAGAGCTTACCTAGTTTGATATAGAGAAATTCAATAAGAGAATGTCTTTCTTGGCTTAGGGCAGCAAGTCAAGATGGTCTACACAAGGTGTTGAAAGACAAATCAACCCCTAGTTTCATGATGGCTTTGGCAAATCCAATATAGCTGTGAAGTCCATGAAGAAGGATGTAATTAGCTGGTGGTATGATCATTAAGGTGGAGCGATTTCGGCTTAACGCTCTGAATCAATAAATGAAAATATTGACTTTGTCGCTAATGGTGTGTCTCTTGAGAGACGGTAATATCCTTGCAATTTGAGCAGGATATGTTTATCCTTATGGCATGTAAAGCCAAGTTGTCACGGTTGTTGTTAGAGGGTTTTTGCACACGGGCATTGGTTTGGCGTAAACGCAAGGTGAAAGGAATGTCGAGAGCTGAGGAACTCCCGAAAAAGCCAAATATGAGGGTTGCACCATAAATTTTCAGCAAGAGATTTTCGACATGAAGCCAAAGGAAAATTCTTAGAATGGATGAATTCTAAATGTGCATACTTTTTATGGTGGAGTATGGTTATTATCTCGATTGAGAATTGTGGCTATGTATTGAAAGACAAAAGATTTGGGAACTCTTCCAAGCAACGTTATAAGAGATGGTAATGATTTATTATTTTATTAGTCAAGGTGGAGAATAGGTGAATCTAATCTCAAAAGTCCGATACCACTTGTTGAAATTCTTCTACCACTTGTTGAAGAAATCCCGAGTTGATATCGACAAAATAAACTTTGATTAACCCAATCTAGGAAACACTAAACATAACTTTCCAACAACCCAAACAATAAACCCAATCAAAAAATGGTAATTGAAAGATAAAAAATCTAGGAAACACTTGTTGAAGAAATCCTGAGTTGATGTCGACAAAGTAAACTTTGATTAACCCAATTTAGGAAACACTAAGCACAGCCTTCCAACAATCCAAACAATAAACCCGATCAAAAAATAGTAATTGAAAGATAAAAAAAAATCATTACAGCAATAATAGCATGACACAAGATTTATATGGTTCAGCAATATGCTCACATCCACAGAACAACGACAAACAATCTTTATATATGAAAAAACCTCAAAAGAATATTACAAAGATCTCTGGAGAATAAATTGATCTCACAATTCTAATTCACTAGAATAATCCTCAAAAGATTGATCTAATCTCCCTTCTATATTTCTCATAACTAGATTGCTCCCAGACTTTACCCAAATATTTCCCACTAACACAACTCTTTTAGAGAAATTTACCACCACATTAGACAGGAATTTACCCCATAAAATTACCCTACCAAGAGAGTAATTACCCCACCTCACATTAAAGAAGATTTTACCTAAAGATAAAACAATACTTGAAAAAACTCACTTCATATTGTGGAATGCTTATAACCAAAGGAGTAAACTCCTTTATATAGCAACTCAAGCCTTCTCCAAACTTGTCTCAAAGCAATGTGGGACTTTGGCCTTTATATAGTTTCACAAGCCCACCTCCCACTTGTATCTAAGCAATGTGAGACTTGTGCCTTTATAAACTTTTCCTTTTCATAACTCAAATTGATTGCCATTTTTCACAATGTCTACCTTAGCAATCAATTTCTCCACCTCAAACTGAAATAACCAAGATACACAAATTTATCGTCATCTTCCTCTACCCTGATGTGAAGTCAACAATGAGAATGTTTAATCAAGTTAAGCTCTAGATTTGGCATGAATAAAGCTAAACTGGTAAATACTCCCTTGGGTGCTCATTTCAAGCTTTCGGAATTAGATTTTCCTGCTACTATGGCAAAGAAGAAATATTGTTACAAGTTTCTTATGCTAGTGTAGTTAACAGCTCGATGTAGACAATGGTTTACACACGTCCCGACATTACGTATGCAATGAGTTTGGATAGTCGTTATATGACTAATCCCAGGCGGTCAAGTGGATCTTGAAATATCTTTGAGGTACGTTGGATATTGGTTTGATTTATGAGAGGTCATCACAATCTGCTACAAAAAGATATGTTGACTCAGACTATACTGGTGATTTGGACAAACGTCGATCTACAACAGATTATTGTTTTATATTGCGGTCCTATATCTTGGAGGTCCATGTTACAGTCGATAGTTGCCTTACTATTGACAAAGGCAGAATATATGGCAGTGACAAGAGGCAGTAAAAGAGACTCTATAACTTCGAGGTTTGGTTCGTTACTTGGGTGCGACTCAATAGATTATTGCAGTTCTTTGTGATAGTCAGAGTGCCACCCATTTGGCTAAAAATCAAGTTCATCATACAAGAACTAAGAATATTGATGTCAGGTTTCACTTTATTAGAGATACCATCGAGGATGGTATAGTAATATTAAAGAAAGTGAATAAAAAAAAGAATAAAACTAATATAATGATGAAAGTGGTACCGTTGGTCAAGTTAGAGCATTGTCTCAACTTGATTAAGCTCTCTCATTGTTGATACCACATCAAAATGGAGGACAATGATGACAAACAAGTGTATCTTAGTAGTTTTAGTTCGAGGTAGAGAAATTGATCGCCAAAGTGAAAATTATGAAAAATTGTGGCAATCAATTTAGAAAAGAAAAACTCTATAAATGCACAAGTCCTACATTGCTTAGATACAAATGGGAAGTGGGCTTGTGAAACTATATAAAGGCCAACCTCTCACATTGCTTAGAGACAAGTTAGGAGAAGGCTTAAGTTGCTATATAAAAGAGCTTACTCCTTTTGTTATAACCCTCCCAAAATACAAAGTTAGTCTTTTAACGTATTGTTTTAACTCCAGGTAAAATCTTCTTCAATGTGAGGTGGGATAAATTCCTCTACAGTGAGATGGAGTAAATTACTCTCTTGGTGGGATAATTTCCTGAAACAAATTCCTCTCTAATGGGTAGTAAACTCTCTAGTTAGGTAGTAAATTCCTCTAGAAGAGGTGAGTGTAAGAAATACTTTGGTAAAGTGTAGAAGCAATCTCTAATGAGAAATATAAGAGAGCGATTAGATCAATCCGTTAGGGATTATTCTAGTGAATTAAAATTAAGAAATCAGTTTGTTCTCAAGAGATCTTTGTAATCTTCTTCTTGGGTTTTCTTATATAAAGATTGATTGTCGTTGTCCCGTGGATATAATCAAATTGCCAAACCACATAAATCTTGTGTCTTGTGATTATTGTTGTGATTAATTGTTCTTCGTCTTGCAATTACCATTATTGATTAGATTTATTGCCTGGGTTGTTGGAAGGTTGTGCTTAGTATTTCTTATATTGGGTTGATCAAAGTTTATTTTGTCGTATTAACCTGAAGTTTCTTCAACAAGTGGTAGAAGATTTACAATAACTTCAGTCGAAACAAAGTAAACAAAAGCAACATTAGGTCATTTAAGATTGTATGCACATCAGCCTGGCACCCCACAAAAATTTAGAGTAGAGTATTACTTGAAAAGTACAATTGCTAATAACTAATGTAATTTTCACTTGCATGATTATTGTTTTATTTGCACTAGTTACCTTATAATAAGGAACCCAAACTTCTGAAATGAAGCCTAAACTCGGAGACATACAACCTAAATAAAATGATATATAGAAACCAAAACCATGGACAAGTTATCCTGGAAGTGGATGACTGCTGCACAATCATCCCATACGCACAAAAAAGTAATACTAATGTAAGAAAACAGCATTGAAGATACAACACAATCTTAAGTCCTTGGCTTCAACCAAAATTTATGACTCTAGTCCTTGAATTCATGTATTAAACCAAGAACGAAGTCATGTAAAATTAAAGCCTTTCCCAGGCACAATATCAAGCTCCACCAAATTCAACTCTACACAAAACGGAATTCTTTCAAGTATTTTTATTTTTTAATGGAGCTCTTCCATCCTGAAAGAATGGGCCCTAGAAACAAAAGGGTTTTCCTGAGCTTCAACTGACAATTTCAGTTAAAAAATACGAACACACTCACATACAAATACATAAACAACTTAACTGAAATAATAATGATATACTCAACAAGAAAAATGAAAACACCTGATAAGAAAAGCACAAAAATGATAATCATAATGCGAAAACACTTAAAATAAAAATAACTACAACTTACAATGATTCTTCCTTCAATCCTCAAATCTTTCTGCTCAAAAAGCCAAATTTGAATACGTGCTTTCTGAAAGGATTCAACCCAAAACAAAACATAAATAGCTAAAATTGGCCAAAGCTCGAGAACCCATGAACAAGAAACAAAATTTAAGCCGACGCGGAAGAGAAAATGGAGATATAGAGTGGACTTACGCTTTGAAGGAACCTGAAAATCAAGTTCTGGAAGCACAGGAAAACCGTAAAAGCAAATCAGCAAAGAAAATTTACTAAAAATTTCTAACGAAATTAAAAAAAAAAAAAAAAAGTTAAAGCAAACCTACAATAGGTTGAGTCATAATCCTCTGAACTTTGGTGCTCGCCATTGCTGATTTTGATTTCAAAGGGATCCGTTCAAGAGTTAAGATGTTAAACCCTAGCGAGAAGTAAAGCTCTCTTTCACTTCAAAAACCTTTTCTTGCAAGACGAAGACGCGATATTAGAAATATATTTGTTGTTACTTGTTTCCGGTGTGGAATGGGTGGGCCGACCTGGGCCTAGCTCCTCCTTTCAGTTTAAACAGACCCAACGGGCTGAGTGCTGATCTCTATTTATTTGGATTAATAACAAACGGGCCAAGTTTTGGGAATTTCCCAGTGGTGCTATTCATTATCCCACTATAAAATTAAATGGAACCTCAATTTTTTTTTTTTTTTTCCTTTTTTGTTTACAAGTCTGTCATCAAAATAAATTACCTTACCTATATACCGACTTCAAAGTAAAAAACTTTACCTCTCATTTTCTGTATTCTATAGAATTTTTTTGCATTCCACTTGCATAAACCCTAATTTAATTCTCCACTTTTAATTCAAATCTATTTTGATATAAGTTAAAGGTCTTTGATGTATAAAATAACGATATATTAACACTTATTATAGTTGTCAAGTTTTGAATTTCTTTTTCAATTTTTATGCATACAAGTTTAATGTCAAAGTCAAAAATTAAGGTTCAAATCTTTTATAACAAAAATAGTATATGAATTTGATTAAAAAAATTAAAATTAAGAAAATGAAAAACTTACTTACAAGAGCAATGGATTACAAAAGAATAATGATTTTTACTCACTTTTCAATCATGGCTAAGATTGAAAAAGTTGGTGGTGAATCTATATACAATACTTTTTATTATTATTATTAAATCTAACGTCATAGACAACAGTAGGGTACAGCATTGATAATATTAAAAACTTCACGAAAAAATTGTTATTAACCTAAATTAATTTTTAAATTGTCTCTATTTTTTGTAATTTAAATATTGATTTTATTAAATCATTTTCAAACTTATTAAATAATTATTTAAATCCAAAGATAATTTTCAGAAACTTAATAATTACTTAGAATTATAACATGAATTCTGTTGTTGGATGGATGATTTTTTTTTTTTAAATAATTGTTTATGTTTGGTTGAATTATTTTACGTGAATTTTGCTTGGAATTTCTGCCTTTCGTGTTTTTGTTTCTAAGGAATTTTTTTTGTCGAGATTTTAGACAAGTAGATTAGAAATCCTAAGCCAGTTAGCGTAAATAGTTTTAAATCGGAGCTTTGAGTTAGTGATTGCATCAAATTTGAGTTAATCAGAGACCTACATTTTCCAGATTATATTTTCCAGATTATGAGGAAAGTAAAAAGAGAGTCTTCTTTATATCCTAACCATATTAGACAAACAAACATATTTTATTTTAATTTTCATTTCCATAAATTTCTTTAATAATTTAATTTAACCTTTTAGGAATTCTAATAATTTTTTGCTTAACTTAGTTAATTAAATTTTTCTTTAAGTCAATGGGCATTAACCAACTCATCTACCCATTTACTTAGGAATAAAATTCCTCATTGTTTTCCTAAGAGACTATGAAAAAAACCAAATTATTACATGGGAGATTTCATATTGCCTACTGATCATTTAAATTGTGATTGATAGAAGAATGGAAAGTTGAAACATATATGGGAGTTTATATATACATGTCTTACTTATCTCATCTTGGGTCTTTCTGTGCTACCAAAAACTAAATTTCGTCTCATCTTATGCATGAAAAAGACCAGATAATTTGCAAGTTGTATGTATGCTATCAACTCCACATATTGTACGTTAGACAGGGACTGTTACCCTAGAAAAATATTTTTATCAGATTTGAATTGATTAATTGCGGAAACGATAACAAGTTTCTTAATTATTCGTGTATCGAACTCATCAGAAACCACAAATTAAAGATTGAACATAAATGGCTTATGAGTGGCTGATCAACTGTGTGTATATATATATATATATATATATATATATTCCGCTTATTAAACAAGACTCTGCTTTGAAAGAAATAAAAAAGCATTCTCAGCTTATTTTGTAATAAGAATAATACTTATTAAGAATTTCTTTTAATAAAATAAAATTTCTCCAAAGTTCTCTGTACCTTTGTTTTCTTATTTTTGGGGTGGTAGTTATGTGTAGACATACAACACTCTGCTTTGAATGATTAAACAAAGAAAAATAAGTTCATATGCATGAAATTCTAAAGTTGACTTGGATTCTCCCCACATGCATAGAGAGGAAACCAAAGCAAGAAGCGGAATATATGGAGTAATGGGTATGTTTAAAAGGAGCAGTGGATGCTTGTATACTTCACCTTTATCAGTTTTTTTTTTTTTTAATATTTGAAAGGAGTAGCTCACGATATTAGGTGCTAGTACTAGGTTGGCTATGGCTGGTAGGTGAGGCAAATTGCATCCAAAGTCTATGCACTCTCTGTTATAAGAAAAAATTAGAGAGGGCTCTATTTGACTTTGCCTAAAAGAAATA
>JANLJB010029543.1:0-15929 GCA_026212285.1 Bursera cuneata
AATGATTTACAAAAATTCAAATACAGTAACGCTGTTAGACGTGAGGTCGGAGAATCAAGATATTTGCAACTCTTGGGATAGCTTTGGTACGTGTACGTTAGCATCTGTTGCTTCTGATCCACTATCCTTGGAAGACTTTGTCACACTGTTAGAAAAATTTAATCTATTATTGCACTTTGAATAGTGAACTACCCAAACTAGTTTAGTTTAGTAGAGTTGAAATACCGCAACTCTTTTTCTTTTATTTCTTTCTGTCATATCTTTAATAGGGGATTGGTAACTCTTACAACCGAAATAGAAATAGAAACCGAGCATTTCGGTGCTCAAATATGTTGAATCTCATCTCAATCATCATTTGTCAAGATTGTTCAGAGTAAATTCTTTGGCTTGGACAGGGTATTTAGTCTATGTCGCTATTCCAAATAACAAGTTTAATAAGAACACTACACAAAATTCTCTAATAGACGTCCATTTCCAAGTACACAAAATTAAATATATCTTTAAGTTGATAGCAAAGTAGACAATACCATGCATTTTATAAAAATGTATATAGTCTTCAGCGATTAGAGGCTATTTTACTTATTCGTATCTCATAAGAAGAAAGAATCATTCATAATTTTTTAATGCAAGAATTTATGTATAAAAGTTTGTTTGGTAGCCTCTTGACGGGAAATACTTATATGAGATACGCATACCATCTCACATGAAACCACTTATATTCTACCAATTATATTCTGCAACCATGTACAAAATAACGACAAATTTTCGGTTTTAATGATCTAATATCATTACTTCATTCAATAGGTTTATTGAATTGTCCCATCTTCCTCTATTTTTCTCAACCTACCTATTATCGTGTATCATCCTTTAATTGAGTAAGTTCAGCCTTATGTAAGTCTTCCCTCCAATTCAGAGTTCACTTATTTGTCGTAATTGAGTGTATAAAGTGATCTGATTTTGATTTATATATAATTTTATTAGAGTGTATTGTAATAATATAGATTTATACAAAATTTTAAATGTTTAACAGAATTTTATGAGTACAAATAATTTCACCCTCTCATCAAGTCATTTTACCTTAATTAACAGATAGTTTAATAAAAACATCTTCCATACTTATTATTATTTTTAAAATATTCTCTTTGCGTTTGACATTAAAATAGTACACGAAGGCATTCAACAAAATTGGCCCTTCCATAACATGTGGGTTTTATTAGACGTCATGCATAGCATTCTATAAAACCGCAATTTCTCTTACTATAACACAACTATAGGGTAATTTATCATAAACTTCTTCGAGGTTTGCCGAAATTCTGCGCAACATGGTTAGTTTACTTTCCCTTAAAAATTAGAGTTAAAAAAAAAAGTAAAATAATCCATAATAAATTCTTGATATCTAATGGAAAACACAACCGTCCACAACATAGAGGATTTAGAAAAAAATTAAAAAAAAAAAAACAAAATTGAAGGAGATATTTGAGTTTTCACCCACTTTCTAAAAAATTTAAATGTCATTAAACAACATTCGATAGATTATATTGAGCACCAGTCACTAATGTCCACCACTATCTAACCACTGTCCAACAGTCTATCAGATATTGGACAATGTCAGACACTTAATCAAAATTTCCAATTATAAATCAAATTCTAATGAGATCCAATTTAAATCACATCTGTAAGTATCCCCAAGATTTATAAAACTTTCATAATTGGAGATGCTCAATAAACCCCTTAAAATTGAGATGGCTATGGCCATGTAAGATTTCCGATAAACCTCAAAGAAAGTCCATGATAATTACACCTTATAATATTAATTTCAAGCCTCAGATTCACCATCATCCAAGGTAGGCACATTTGAGATTTTTTGACGAGAATTACAGTCAACATGAAATTTTCTGGGTTAAATTATATTGACAACCTCAACTTTTTAACCTATGAAGTACCGGTAGCATTGCAAGAACCTAAAAATGCTGAAAGAATGGGAAAGATGAAACCCATACTGGAGGCCACAGTAAATTTAAATGCACTCCAAGTACCCAATCTTGGAGATTATGCTTCTGAATAATATTTCTAAGAAAAATGGAAAGCAAACCATTACAGCTATCTTCTAACTCATCATCACTATTGTAATAAAAAATTAAAAAATAAAAAATCCCCAAGAGAGATGAAGTAAATTTCTTTGAAATCCACTTCATGCATAACTTACTATGCCCAAAGGTTGGAACAAAAGGCTTCAGCTCTCTAACCATCATATCCGTAGCTTATCCTAACAAGAAAAAAACAAAGAATGGAGGGGAGAAAGAAAGAAAGACCAAAGTAACAAAAAACGATGGGCTTTAGAAGCTAGCTAAGTTAAGCACCATTTCCAGGCAAAGATAAATAACGCACTTCAATGTTTTCTCATAACCTGTCAAGAAAAGTTATGAAATTCAATTCATCCACAAGTCTTCGGCCTTTTGAAAGAAGTTGATAAAAGCACGCAATCAGCTGAACGCTTGTAACACATTCATCATTTAGAAGACACATATGAAGCCAGAACACATTCGAAAACAATCTGATCGGCCTACCATAAAAATAACACCATCCAATACCCGAGTCCCACCACTACCAAGATATAAACCACAAAAGAAGTCAGAAATTTAGAGCCCAAAAGAAGTTATCATCAGTTTGTTTCATCACTCAAAACTGCAGGTATAAAGCGAAAGTGCAGCAGAGTATCACATATCTTAAAATACTGTAGTTAATAAACTATGCATTAAGCAGAAAGAGTAGTGCAATCCATTTAGGTTAGTTTACCAAAATTCTTTATAATACTAACATCCATAACTATATGTCAGATGCATACTATACATAGGTATCTTCTAACGTGGGGGAAAAAAGAACTGTACAAACAACGCTCACAATAATGTAATGTACAATAAACCCAAAACATTCAAAGTACCTGGTTTATAAAGAATCAATGTCTATTTAACTTTTTTTCTTCCATCAGTAAATTTTACCTTCCGCCTTTCCTGAAAATTTTCTCCCTCCATTCACATATATGTGCTTACTTGCAGGTCTTCTTTTTCCACTACTTGGAATATTTTTTCTCCCAGTATAAAAAACAATCTGAAGATTGTATACATGTCCGAATTTTATCTATGGTTTTAAAATCCTTCCTTTTTTTCTTTTCCCCAACCATCTTGATATCATGTGTATACATTTGTGGGAATGCACAACCAATTATAATACAAGAAACAATATCTTTTATTTCAAGCAAAAGAGTACTTATTTATACTGGGTTTGGCTTGTTTATAACATCATTATTTACTATGACTGGGTTTGGCTTGTTTATAACATCATTATTTACTATGACAACTAATATGCTAATTATTAGTTCAATAGCATATTAGTTACATTAAGTTCATATCTACTAGTTTAGGATCGCATCTTATATTTGGAGTTATAACCTAGAAAAAAGATTTAATCAATAAACAGAACTCAGCCTAGAATTTCATGAAAAGTTACCTGTTAAAACCAACATTTGCACACCATGTAATTAAGTATTTTGAGACAGCCAATTTGCTCATACTCAACATGTGAAATTGTGACGCTATTCATCCCAGCCAGATCTGATCTCACCCAAAGAAGCTGCCTAATCAAGAAAGTTCCTTGGGAAGGGGAAAATAAAATAAAAAAAATAAAGAAAACAAAAAAGAAAGATGGGGAAAGACGTAAGATACACCACGTCCATGACATTGTTAGAAATTAAAAGTATTGCCAAACAGTATCAGTGTAGTGATCTGCCACATTTAATATTATTTCACAATTGAAGAAGTTGAAGACTTGGAAAGAGAGTTTATTGCACAGGCTCCATGATTCATTACATGCATTTTTGTTTACATCAACAAAACCAACCCTCCCAAATTATCCCTAAAGACCACAACTGTTCGGGTTATAACAGACCCACTACTTCATCACAGGTAAATAAAACAGGTAACCATGATCTGCCACATCAAAGAAAAAATGCTATGAGGTATGCTAAAAGTAAAGTTTTCACCAAGAAAGGAGTGAAAGACTGCATATTGAAAATAGTAGACCCAAGAACCAAAATTAGTCGAGGTCCAGCAGAAAGCGATCTAAACTAAGAACCAACTCCCTAGTTATCAAACATGCATATTGTCTTCACACATAATACATCCATGCAGAAGCTAACTTTGATTCAGTGCCCCTGCAATTGTTCAGTAAATTCAATATCTACTCTTAATCAAGAGTCTATGACTTCACAAAGAAACTGAACTATATCTAAAGAAATGAATGAAACTAAAATTCGAAATTAGAATGTTAACTGGCAATTATCCTTCAAATTAACACTTCAATCAAAAAGTTCATTAAGCAGCAACAAAGGAAATAGTCCAACATACATCTAGCAGTAAAAGATGCTTGCTACAAATGTTGCATGGATGATGCCAGGAGGAAGAAAACACTTCTTGAGATACTTATCGGAAGAAGATCAGCTTGAAGAATAAAGTCAGAATACATTCCACACGGACCTGCAAAGATAAACAAACAGAAAGCGCATATATTCATGAAAGGCCAACAACCAGTAGAAATATCCCAACACCAAAAGAAAAACTAAGCAGTCTTCTAAGTGAACCGCCCTCATAAGAATCTAAAGCTCATTGCTCGAAATTCTAGAGAAGCCATTAATAGTTATAGCAAACTTCAGAACTTCAACAAGAGAGGTGATTGCATCAACATCTCCCACTGTTGATAACCTAGGTTAATATGCAGCCCCGTGATCCAAATTATTTATCATTTTGACTAAAGTTTGTAACTTCTGCAATAGTGATGGAGCTTCTCTCAGAGCCTTCAGCCTCCGGGAGACTGAAAACCTTTTGTCTCCAACAAGAACTTAAATCATTGTTGACTAAATCCACTTCCCTGCTCACGCCAAATCTGTCAATAATGTCTGCAGGGGTTGACTTTTCAGTATTAGTTGGATCTTGCAATCCTGCAAACAACAACGGGAAAAAATCAGCTTCTGTTACTTATTCAATTACTAGGATAAGTATGGTTTTCTTTTTTCATTTTCCACACATACTCGCCATCGTCAGTTCTAACAAGCTCCCGGTGCTTAGTATCTGGCTTTTCATTTTCCCTCGGTTCCTCTGCATCCAAGGAAATCCCACAACTTTGTGACACTCTATTTACTTCATCATCGTTAAAATCTGGTGTGTCTATGCTTCTCATACATTGATTATCATTTATTGAATTATCTTCAATTGTTTTCTTCAAGTCATAGTTCTTGTGTTTTGAAGTAGACAATGCATCATCTCCAATGATCAGCGGATCCTTCAAACTGTGATCTGGTTCTGCGGTGGCATCTTCAGCTTTATCCCGATTTTGTTCATGATGTGTTGATTTATCATCCCATGGTTCATGCTTAGCTTCTGCAGATTGTGACCTGGAGCGCCTTTTGCAGTTTGATTTACTTCCCTCCAAGCTTCCAGGTGACAACTTGATTCTGTGATGCCTACGTTCTGCAGATCTTGACCTCCCTCTATTGCGATGCTTTGATTTTTCATCCCCACATTTATCTATTCTATCATCAGAGCGATGCTTTCCTTCGGTAGACTTTGACCTAGAACGCCTTCTGTGTTTTGTTTTACTTTCATCCACACCTCTAGGAGACCTGCTTCCTCTGCGACGCTTGCCATCCGCAGACATTGATCTAGACCGCCTCCTATCACGATGCTTCGATTTCCTATCCCTGCTTTCATCTCCTTTCTCCCTGGATTGATCGTTACCTTCCAGAGAGTTAGACCTGGACCGCCTCTTCTGACGATGTTTTGATCTCTCATCTCTAATCTCATCCACTTTCTCATCAGTGTAACCTTTAGCTTCAACAGATTTGGACCTGGACCGCTTCCTATGTCTTGATCTATTTTCATCAGAACTTCCTGGAGGTGACCTGCCTCTTCCATGATACTTACCTTCCCTGGACAAAGACATAGAACGCTTTCTGTCACGACGCCTTGATTTTTCATCTCGAACTTCATCAATTTTGTCATCAAACCCTTCCACAGATTTTGACCTAGAACGCTTTCTGTATTTTTGTTTCATATAGCCATTTCTTGGGGAGGACCTACTTCCTCTATGAGGCCTTGGTGATCTGGAACGGCCACGAGATGATTTTATGACTCTATCAGGTGAGTGATGTTTTGGTGTCTCTGAATCAGATCGATATGATTTTTTACTATGAGGACTCACACTCCTACTCCTACTCCTTTTTCTCCTTGAAATAGGTGAATCGTGATCATATGACCTACCCAAATCCCGCCTTCTCAATCTCTCACGGACATCCCTGGCATCTCTAGATGACAGCCTTTCATTGTCATAGCTTGAATAATGGCGAGATCTCCGTGGTGACCTGGATCTACGATCTCTTGGGTAGCGGGATGCAGGTGAGAAAGAGCGTGACCTACGCCTTCGATGATAACTGACCGGTGATCTGGACTTTGATTTTGACCTTGCACGGGAGCTTCTTTGATAATGGATTGGTGATATAGACCTGGATTTCGACTTGGCTCGAGCGGCAGATGGTGACCTATAGATGAGAATGATCAGTAAAAAACTTGCAACAACAATCCCCATAAATAACAACCAGGAAAAGTTGTACAGTTCTCAAGAATTGATATTTTAAATTAAGGGACAAAAACAACTTCCCATAAGAAGCAACCTTTGAAATACTACAGTTAACCCAGGAACTCCATCAACTTCAACAGATTTTAATCTCTAATTTCTATAATGCTTTTAAGGATAGTTTCCTTAAGACATGAGGGCTGCATTTGGTTGCAGAAATGGAGAACAACGCATATAACTCGAGACAGAGATGGAATCTAGGAAAGAATGAAATAAACACTCAATTCTAATGTTCCGTTGAAAAAATTATCTTAGGCTCGCATCCACTAAGGCAATTTTTTAATTGTCTGAATTGAATCAAATATATCCAATATTGTTTCTTGTTCACCTAAAGCAATACATTTAATACATGTGATTATTGATGTTTAGAAAAATAATATCTAAGAGATAAGTAATTTATTCTTAGGAGATTAGAAATTTACTCTTGAAAATTGCACAAGACTTGTATATGTATAAATCTATATATATCAAGTAGGTGACCCTAAGCAAATTCGAACCATCGACATCTCGGACCTCTTGATTGAAACCAAGGGATTTTAACACAAATTTCCTGGCTAACAAAGTTGTAGGGTTTGGAAGTAACCCCCAGTTTAGAACTTGGGGAACCAAGCAAAGGTTGGGAATTCTGGGTGTTAAAAGAAGTAATAATAGGTAATAATAATAATACTTATAATAATGATGATAATAATAATACTTATAATAATGATAATGATAATAATAATAAAGAGAAGAGTTAGAATCAAATCATAGATAATACGTTGAATGAGAGCAACATGAGCAATAAGAAGAAGGTCTGCTAAGCAAACAAAGACTGAAAGGGAGATGAAATTTGAATTCCAAGAATGTGACAAGCAATGCCCAATCCATCATTTTGGGCAACTTAACATTCTAACTACAAGAATTTATATGAACTAAACAATAGAAATATAAGCTGATTGCATGTTAGGTCTCTTTGTCATGAACAAAACAATATCAAAACCTTAATATCATCCTATTTCCATCACAACAGACACACGCACACACGCGCGCACACACACACACACACAAAAAAAAAAAAAAAAAAAAAAAAGTGACCTAAACGATTAATTCAACTTGGTATTTCAGGCAATATTCTAGAAGAAGCAACACTAATTAACCTAGGCTATAAATCAAGAAGTTATTGTCTCCCCATCTATAAAAAAAAAAAATTAGAAACCATCACAGAATAGTAGAGACAAATATCCCCTTATATCAAATTGTTCCATCAACCTACAAAGGCTAAACAATTTACATTTCAGAAAAAAGTTCAAACTAGTACGTAAAACATACCCTACATAGCCTTCATACAAATCAAATAGCTATTATTTACATCTAAATACGAAAATATTGTACTTCCAACAAAGAAGCAAATAACGAAAATAATCCCCACTATAAGAATGGTTTCAATTCCCTTTCAAGATCAAAGAAAACATCTTCAGAATGCCAATTTTCCAGCATAAACAATTCATTAACAAATTCTGCTTGCCCCTAAATGCAAACTAAGTTCTTTTAATCCTCAAAGTTTGGTGTAAATTTCATTTAAAGTAAATCTTAAAATTAGTTCAATTATATCTTTCTGCCATTCACTTCTCTGAGAACATATCATGGCCTGGCATACCCACAGGACAACATAATGAATGTTAAGAAAGATTCAGTCTCCAAGACAAAGATAGTGCGATGATACCTATTTGGCCCTAAAACGTGCATGGCCTATTACCTCTACATTCCTAAACAACAATACTTCAGAAATTGAAGGAACTAAATTTATCTTAAAGTAAGGAAATGATGCATGCAACTTTAATTGATAGATAAACATGATCAATAGAAATAATGACTTCCAAGTTTGTGAATCTAGGGAAGTGGACTAGCTGATAAGGAAAGAGATAGTAACAAAGTGAACTAGCTGACCACTACAAAAGCCAACATAATAATAATAATAAATAATCTAGGTACGGGTATACACCCTATACACCCTACACAAAAAAAAAGAAAAACGTGTCTTGAACCCCAACATAAATAGCACTTACCCTAAAGTTTGTGAATTAAAAAACCCTAAAAGTAAAGTGCATCAGAATTAAAGCTCACGATGCTAATAGGAAGTATTTACTGAAGTAATTATGATGATCCTTAAATTCAGACTTAGGCAAAAATCAAAGTAAATGCATAAAATAAAAATCAACTTTTCTACAGAGGAACCGACAAGCAAATGTACCCTGATTTTTCTTTTGTTTCCTTCTCATCATCACCCACAAGTCCATCTGCTTTTAACTTCTTACTTATCTCTGCAGCTCTGGCTGCTGCCAACTCTGTGGCAGACTTCATAGAGGCAGCCCTGTTAGCTGCCTGCTGAGCAGTCAGAGTTTGTTGCATAAGCAAAGCCTGTTGGAATTGCATCTGTTGCATGGCAACAGCTTGCTGCATCATCATTGGCAGAGAAGAAGAAGCCAGTGATGAATTCAAAAGAGATGATTTTTGTGGAAGTGACTTAGCCATCTCAACATTCAATGGTCGACCCCCAACATCCATATTGTTTAATGCCAAAGCAGCAGTTGCTTCTTCAGGTTTTGAATATTCTATGTAAGCAAAATGCTTTGAATCAGTGACGGTACATTCAACAACGGTACCACAAAAGCTAAAAAGCTGCTTCAGCTGTTCCATTGTGAGAAGTGGGCTAAGATTGCTAACTTGTAAAGTTCTTTTCAGTGCATCAGCCTTCCCAGCTTTGTCATCTAATAAGAAGGAAAGGACAACTGTGAGAAGCTAAGCAAAAGAAAATCAAATAAAATAAAAACAACAACATAATGAAGTATTTATCAAGATATATACAGAACGCATTAAAAAATACAAAGAACAAAAAACAAGAACAAAAATGAGGGATAGAAATAC
This sequence comes from Bursera cuneata, assembly GCA_026212285.1. Classification (NCBI taxonomy): domain Eukaryota; kingdom Viridiplantae; phylum Streptophyta; class Magnoliopsida; order Sapindales; family Burseraceae; genus Bursera; species Bursera cuneata. The sequence goes on from JANLJB010029543.1 coordinate 9,589, forward strand.
CAGAAGATTCTTTGGTTGACTGTTTTGCTTGAAACTGAGCAGCATGAGCTTGAAGAGCCTGGGCAGCAACAATAGCCTGAGCAGCAGCCATGGCAGCTGCAGAAGGCGCCATAGGCACCTGACTGAGAGTCCCCATGGAGGTAGTTGCAGCCAAAGCAGTCATCAGTAGATTGTGAGGTGGGTGGTTCAATTTGCAATCAGTTTTGGAACAGCTACCATTGAGATACTCTCTGCAAACTTCCCCAAGTGATGCTCCCATTCCAGGCAAAATAGCACCACCTGAAGCTCCCGAAACAACACCCGGAATCATTCCAAGCAATCCAGGAAACGCCCCCGAAACCGACCCCGAATAGTTTGGCATATTGGGCATTGTCTGGTTCACAAGATTGGGAAATGTGGACGGAGGAGCCATACCCAATAGCCCTCCACTTGAAGTACCTGTTAAACACCGATTAAAAATTCAATCCGAAGAAACAATTTCTCAAACATTTACTCTAAAAAAATAAAAACCTATTAAGCACCTTGACTGAAGAACACCGGGAAAGGACTACCCATAATAGGTTTCCCATTACACTCAATACTGAGCATGTAATTTCCTCTCTTCGGCACCACATATGTGACAGTATAAGTGCCGTCATTCATGTCCTTCACAATCCCCTCCTGCTCAGAGCCACCCACTCCAACGCCCGGCGCCACCTTAACCTTTATCTGAGCACCTCCAGTGGGCACTTTCCGGCCATCAGAGTCCTTGGTCACCACCATAAAGGAAGAAGCGGCACCGGCCGTTCCACCAGCAATGCCCGCGCCCGCAGCCGTGCACTTGGCAGGGTCTACTGGGCCGATGGGCTTGTTCGTCAAATCCTCCTCCGAATCGTCTTCTGAATCAGTATCGGAACCCGCCTGCTGCTTCTCCCGAGCTGCTTTGTTGACGTCTTTAAATGTGGCCTCGAACGCCGCTTTTGCCGCCGCCGTCTTCTCCGCCTCGCTCTTGAGCTTGGCCTCCTCGGCTTGCTTCAGCCATATCGCTTTGGGAGCAGTGGCGTTCCGATCCCCCATTCAATTAGAGAATATTAACCTAATAGAACGCCCAAACAAAATCGAATCTCAATTGCATGGATTTTGGAGATTGAAATTAGGTGAAATGAAACCCTAATTTAAGTGAAGAACTTTCTTTTTTGTGGGGAAGCAAACGACGTCACAAGTAGAGAATTAGGCGTACCTGATACCTGGCGGCGATGGGCGATTGCGTCGGGAAGGTCTACGTGAAGGATTACAATTTGTACAGAGCGTACGCTCAATTTACTTTACGTGAGTGGGACCATTCCACTAAATTTATTATGAGTCAGGTTACCCCCACAAATTTAAATATAAACTATAGATATTTACTGTAATAAATATAAATTTAGAGAAAATATTTAATTTTAGATTTTTATTAAATTAATATTTATTTTTAAAAATTAATATTATATTTTAAAAAATTAATATTTAACCTTTAAAAATTTGAGAGGTAAGTATAGTTTTTAGATATAAGTATTAGTTTAGTAAAAATATAGAGTTAAGCGTTTTTATAAAATTTTTTTGGGAGGTCAGAGTAAATTTCTTATATAAATTATAAATTATTAGATAATAGTAAAATTATTAGTTTCAATTATTTATAAGTTTTCAAATTTTTAATATAAGATTCTCTCTTATTTAATTTTAAAAATTTTGTATCTTCTTCTAATTTTTAAAAATCTTTAATTAAATTCTTTTATTTATAAATAAATTATAAAAATTATTAAAGATTTTAATTTGTGATTCTATATTTTTTATTGAAAAAAACATGGAAATAAAAATGAGATGAAAGAGAAAGATTAAGAGGATTAAGAAAAGAGATAAAGCATTTAATGCTTATAAAGAGATTGTATGATACTAATGATTTATAATTTGTATATAAATTTATTTTTAAATTTGTATCTCCTGAAGCTGTCTTATTTAATATATTATCTTATCATATATAAAATAAGATATACACTCTCTTTATTATAAGGTAATTAAATAACACTAGTTACGATGTCCGTTGTAAAATACATTGTCTTCTTAAGGTTTTAAAAAAAATATGTATAGAAATATCATTGAAACTTTTAGTTTTACCCTTGATTTCATCTTTAGTACTAGAAAGAATTGCAAAAATATATTCCAATGAAGGAGAGATTTAAAGAATGGACTGATAAAAAATTATAATATCATAGCTCATGCTTGATATATGATAACATCTGTAAATAAAGATTAAAACTATCGAATAATATCCGTATTAGTGTCCAAAAATATTGATTATCAAGTGTTAAGTATTGAGTGTTAGATGAGTTACTATACCTAAATTTTGTAAAAGAGGGTCTATTTTCAATGTACTCTCTAATTTAGTAAATTTTAACGTAGTCTTTAATTTATGTCATTTTTTTAATATCTCTTTAGTACTACTATGTATGCGAAGGGGAATTATCGGCCCGCCCCTCTTTATTTGCTAAATTACACAAAGCCCTCCGACTTTTCGAAAATAGTACAAAACCACTAGCCGTTAGATTATGCTCCGTGAAGTTGTCAGCTTTTTTGTCTAAACTATTAAAGTTACTATATTACCCTCTCATAGGGAATAAAATTATTAAAAATGTATAAATATTACATAATTGAACTCCAATAATTTTTTGCACAAATTCTTTTGTTTTGAATTTGCTTTCCATCTCTTTGTATTTCTTTACCAGATTTTCTTAACATCCAAACACATAAAATTTTCTCAAACTCTTGAATATCAACCGCCATTTACCTCACTTATAATACCTAAATTAAAAAAAAAAAAAAAAAACCTAACATAATCGTTTTTGCCTCTATACAAGAGGCAACAGAATCATCAACAAGGGGGAAACGTACGTTAAGCTCACCCATGGCCTCTTCTGCTCTATCTTCCTCAGTAACCAACACCATCAACTACCACCACTCCTTTTCAACCTCACCATATGCTTCCCTCTCCACCATCTCACTCTCACCACCATTTCCCAAACCCAAAACTCCCACAATCTGCTCCCGCTTAAGCGAAATATGCCCTTCTTGGCTTCATTTGCAACAACATGCCATGTGAAGCCCTTTTGTTCTATTCCCAGACGAAGAAATCCTCTCCCCATATAACATCTAATCCTCTGTTTGGTGAACAATAACAACAAGGAAGATGAAGAAGAAACATGATAAAAAAGTGGAAGGAGGAGGAAGAACCGAGCCAAGCTTTTCTCATCCTTCGTGCCAACTAAGATTGTAGTCAATTCTTAAAAATAACAGAATTTCATCTATTTTGATTATGTCTTTTAATACAAATGTTGAAGTCCTCATGTTATCTAAGGAAGTAACTACTTTTACCCTCGTTTTTATCAATAATTGTTGACTTGAACCATAACCTGCCCATTATATGGCACTTAATCGGACATAGGTCAATTTAATGAGACTAGAAATACTTTATAAAAGGGAAAATTACATTGACCCCTTAGTTAAATTTTGAGAAAATACTTAACTCTAAACTTTTGTTAAACTAACACTTATCCCAAAAAACTAACACTTAACCCTCAGATTTTTTTGGGGTAAGTGTTAATTTTTATGAAAACAGTGATAATTTTTTAGGGATAAGTATTAGTTTAACAAAATTCTACATCCACTTGCTGTTTCCAACCACTCACTATAAAGAGTTTCAAAGTTACAAGTAGAAGAATACAAGATTACAAAGTTGCTTACAAGCTCTCTTCTATCTCTATCTCTCCCTTCCTCTCTATAGAATAGCCCTTTCTCTCTCTAGAAAAGTCTCTCTTTTCTTTCTCTCTCGTATTTTCTGTCTTTGTTCAAAAGAAAATAACGTATTTATTTATAGGTGAAGAATTAGGTCGCGTGTGTGCCCTATCGCATGAAGTAGTGCACCCCTGCTTGATACAGCACCCTGGTGCCAATTCTCTAGAAAAACAGTGCCCCAGCATAGAACTATTATGCACCCCGATGTGAACTCTCTGGAATTCTTGTGCTCCGACGTAGATCAATTTCACGCTCCGACGTAAACTCTTTATCCATTTCGCGCCCTGGTGTAGGCTTGTTCCACACCCTAGCATGGAACCTCTGCATACCAACTTTTTTGTACCGCGCCTCAGTGTGAGATCACTAAATTGATTTACACTCATAGCCTCAGCTTACCGAAGACATAGATTTATTGCCTCAAACCCATCCTATTCCACCATTAAGATAGGTACATCAATATGGGGCACATTGAGGCCACACTAAGATTATATTTAGTCCTCGAAAATGATCACGAATTTCATATGTTTTTAGTTTTTTAATACTAATGTTAAAATTCTCATGTCATCTAGGGAAACAACTACTTGTACCCTCGTTCTTATAAATAAATGTTGGCTTGAGCTACAGCTTGCTCACTATATAGCATTTGATGGGACATAAGCCAATGTGGATAGACTAAATACTTTATAAAACCCAATGCCATCAACATCTAATGCCTTCTAAGCAAATATCCAACCCACAATCATAACCTGAGTGTCTAGCTTGTGCCGTTAATTTCTATCTTACCTAAAGAATATTCATTGTGAAGAAATTTAAGAGCTTAAAACATATATTAGTTGTTGATAGACTCAAAAGCAAGAAATATGTACCGTGTCATCCAGAACTTTGAAAAATTAACACCAAGAATGATTCTGCAGTGCTTACAGTTTTGTTCATAATAACGTCAATGTCAGGTTGATAAAATTCAAGGGTAATAGTATTCTAGCAGTTGCCAACTTCGTCGTCTATAGAGAAGTGAAGTATATTTTCTTAGTAGGAATGACACCAACTAAGGATGGCAATGAGGCAAGGTGAGGCCAGATGTGGTTATGACTTTAGGTAAATGATATTGTCTCAGACTCGTCCCATTGTCACCTCTAACCAACGAAGACGATAGCTAATCCTCGAAAATGACCACAAATTCTGTATGTTTTTGTTATGTCTCTTAATGGTGATGTTGAAGTCCTCATGTAATCTAAGGAAACAACTACTTGTACCCTCGTTTTTATCAATAAATGTTAGCTCGAGCCATAGCTTGCGCAACATATAGCACTGGATGGGACATAGATCAATGCGGAGAGACAAAGCCTTTCATAGAATCTTAATGTCGTCAACCTTAAAAACATTTTGAGCAATATCTAACTCACAGCAGCCATAATCTAAGCATCTAGCTTGTGCCATTAACTTCTGGCTTACCTGAAGAATATTCATTATAAAGAAATTTAGTTACCTAAACCATATATATGGGTTGTAGATAAACTCAAAGCAAGAAATACTTACAACATCAACTAGAATTTATAACATTAACCCTATGAGTGACCATATAATATGTTGTCGTTCGGTTCATAGTAGTTGTTAATGTTAGGTCGGTGAAATTTAACAGTTGTAGTATTCTGGTACTTTCTAGGTTTGTCAGCTCAAAAGAAGTAGAGTATACTTTCATAGCAAGAATGACACCAAACTAAGGATGGCAATGGGCAAGGCGGGGCTAAGGCTTTAGATATCTAGTCTCATCCAATTCTACTATTTTTTATTTTGGACATGCCTCACCTTACCCAATGCATAGAATTTTTTTTCTCTAGATTCGTCCTATTGCAACAATAGAATAATTAACATCAATATGTAGCATATTGAGGCGACAAATCCAATGGGGCAAATTTTCATCCTTTGCACCAACTAAGATTGTAGTCAATCCTAAAAAACGACGCCATATTCTGTCTTCTTTTACTATATCTTGTAATAATGATGCTGAAGTCCTCTTGTCATCTAAGGAAATTAATAGCTACTTTTGTCCTCATTTTTATCAATAATTATTAGTTTGAGTCATAGCTTGCATACTATATCGCACTTGATATGACATAGGTCAATGTAAATAGACTAAACCCTTTGTAGAACCCTAATGCCACAAGCCTTTAAAACCTTTTAAGCAATATTAGCCCACTCTGCAACCTGAGCCTCTAGTTTGTGCCATTAACTTATGGTTTACCCGAATAATATTCATTACGAAGAAATTTTGTAGTTTAAAGCATATATATTTGTATATAGACTCAAAAGCAAGAAATACGTACAAAATCAACTGAAACCTAGAACATTGACACTAGGTTGTAGTATTTTGGCCAATGTTTGCGGGACAAGATGGGGCCAATACTTTAGATATCTAGTTTCATCCAACTTCACTTTTAGGTATGTTTTAAAAGGTTGTCATTTTAAGCAATCTATAAACGTGTATATTATATATACTTATAATTTAAGGGGAAATTTATGAAAATAGCCACATA
>JANLJB010029544.1:0-15935 GCA_026212285.1 Bursera cuneata
GACCCGAGTCGGTTATTGAAGTTGAGCAGGGGGCTTGCAGGTGACATTTTTTCTTACCTGACTGTGATCGGGTCGGTTCGGGTATATTAATACCCGACCCGAGTACACCCCTAGTGAAAGCTGCTTTCAGATTATCGAATTCTTGCTTGTTAGAATTTTGTCAGAGTATCGGAAATTATTGATCATCTTATTTTTAATTGAGCTGATGTTGTCGACAACCAGGACCAATTCCTGGACTTAATACCAAAATTACCTCTTTTCTGGAAGACAATAAGTAATTTAGCATCTCTCCTTTTTATAATTTAGGACTCACAGGTGGTTAAAGTATAGGTATAATTATTTTGCTTGACTTTTGGCAAGTGATCAGTGCTATATCCAACTGTTTTTAGGTAGTGGAAAATAAATTATATACATTGGTAGGAAAGAGGTGATATTGGTTCAACTCTTGTTGAATTTGTGACAGTAGGTGATATATTTATGATGAGTACTTTATTTGCAAGTTGGAATGAATAAATAAATCTCGAACTGTATTTTTTACCATTCATAGAAACATTAGGAATAATAAATGTTAACTAATAATCTTTTATAAACAGGGTCAATACACTTAGCTTTCTGTAGGCAATGACATGTATAAACGTTTTAATAATAATAGATTGTCAATTTGAGCACTTGATTGGATAAAACAGCTAGATATAGAACTGTACGATTAATTGGATATGAGTTGAATTATATGGGTTCAGCCCTGGGGTTGCTGATATGTAGGTAAAAAATTATGGATAAATAGGCGGCATAGTTAATTGAAAGATACAGGGTAACTTCTGTCAACCCATTTCCATGTTTCTTCCATATATTTCTAATGTAAGAAAGATTTATTGTTATGATCTCAATAGAATGGGATTACATTATTTATTTTCAAATTTGGAAAGAGAAGGTGTGATTGCTCTCCAAGATAAAGCTTGCTAGTGAGGCCTATTAAGTCAATGGAGAAGAGAAAATATGAAATCACCTGAGACTTGCAGCCGCACAAGCTTGAACATTCATTGTGATCGATATACTTCATCCAACTGTGTTATCCAAGATAAGACAGTGCTTTCTTTCTACTTTTAATATTTCGTTCTTAATTTTTACGTAGAAATTAAATTGAAAGGGGAGGCGGAGGCGGACTTGAAGCGTAGCTGTGGAACAGAAAGAGTTGTGAAAGTCTAGTGAGTAAGAGAGACACGCACGCTGCTTATGGTTTTGTAACCGACGTTCTTGATGGTCTTTCAGCTGCACTGCACCACATGAACAGAGAGAGTTCGAGAGAGAAGAGAGAAGAAAGAGTTACGGAGTTAGGTTTTCGAGAAGAGAGGGAGTTGATGAAGAGAAGAGGTGTATTTTTGTGAACCAAGTGAGGTTAGTTATATGAATCATAGGATTTAGAAAATTGACTATTTTTCATTTGAACCCCTCCATCTGGCTATGTTTTATAATTCCCCAAACAAAATAGAGAAGGAAAATGAAAGGAGGAAGAGGAAGAGGAACAGGTGGGAAGAAAGATTGTTGTTGGCGGGACATGGCTCTTCACTCCCGCTTTAACATATATTTTTTTTTCCCTTTAATTATAAAAATAATTCTTAACCAGTAATCTAGCACTAAATGAGTAATAAAGAAAAAAAAAAAAAAAAAAGCAAACATTTACAGTAATATTGTTATAACTTCCCTCCCAACTTTCAACCATCTATGAATGATAATAATAATTACATTCATGATAAATTTAGCCATAACATGTCTAAAGCCTATAAAATAGATAATCTTCTTCATGTAGCTCAGCTTTAGACGGGCCGGCACCAAAATATTCTGACATCCTGCATGCTTATCAACAACTCTTATTAAGAAATAAACTTAACAGAATATACGGCTTATAAGTTACAATTGAGAAAGGGGTAAATACATAGACATCCCTAAGGTTTGGTCTAAGTAACAATCTCACCCCTGTTATTCATAAAGTAATATAAACACCCCTAGAATTGGAAAATATGGGGTCTTGACACATAAAAATAGGGGTCTTAATATTACTTAAAATATCAAAATGGGGGTCTTTATGTTATTTTATGAATAACAGGAGTGAGATTGTTACTTAGACCAAACCTTGGGGGTGTCTATGTATTTACCCCCAATTGAGAAAACATAAATAATGATTAATACATACTTGTATTTTGGCACTAGAATAAATGGACTGAAGCTGCTTCAGTGCCTTATCCAGGACTTCTTTGTTCTCAAAGGTGGTGGGGAAATCAGGTTGTCCTTCACACTCAGCCGCCACTAAGATTGTTGCCTGAATGAACAAATTTCAGCATTCATAATAATAATAATTATTCACATTTCTTAGTGATCTATGTGATGAATAAAGAGATTTACATTTAGGAAAAGCAAATACAATTACAAACTTGACCTTACCATAGGACCTGATCTTCTTAAACGCGTGTCTTCTTCAAGGATGAGGTGCTTGAATTCTTGCTTAGCATCCCATTTGCTCTCGCTCACTTTCACCTGCAAGATTTTCATGCATGTGATAGTGATTAACCCATAAAACAAGAATCAAACTTATAGATAGGAAGCTGAATCTAAAACTTAGAACTGGGAAACAAAATATATATTGAATTTGTTGTATCCTAAATGACTCTGAAAATTGTTAGCTAATATAGCATACATTCATCAAGAGCTGTAAAAGTTAACATTTTCTTTGAATGGATTTTGTGTTAAACATAAATTCATATTTCTAACAATCCATTTTATTCAAGAAAATATGGAATTTTTACTCAAATTCCTGTAAACACCAAAAACTTTAAGCCTTTAGATGTACATCCACATTATGAACAATGATGTGTGTGATTAGACATGCATATTTCTCATTTCTTATCTACCTAGATTCTTACTATTTTTCTATAGTAGCCAAAACCAAGGACTGGACTTAACCGATGAATTGCCCAAATAATGTATATTAGCAAACTAAAAACATTAAGAGTTTAACTTACCGATGAATTGCGCAGATTCCAATAAATTTTTTGGTTAAGCAAAGAATCTATTGCCTCTGCAACCAAAGCGTAAATATAAGTAGCTTGCTTGACTTGATATGTTTCCTTACAAATAAATTAAATGATTTCTACAATATAATTCTATGTGGTATCCATTTCAAAAACAAAAAGTAATGTAAACAGGCATTAAAAAGATTTACGTACCCATCAACAGAAAGATCAGACCTGAGGACGTGGATGTATCATCATTTTTTACAATTCGATTAAGATCCTTGACAAGGCTTTCATCGAGATAAAACAACCCCACCTAGGAAATTAATATGATGAGAAAATCTCAGAAAACTGCTTTCTAGCAATAAAAAGTATAAGAGCAAAAGTCAATCAACTGCAAGCGCAAAATATTGGAACCATATAACTCTTTACGTACCTGGAACTTGATAAAAGTGCTTGGCGGCTCCGTTACTTCAGAAGCAGGAGCAGGAGCAGCAATCTTGGTCTCCTTAAAAAGACGTTCTTGAACCATTTCAACAACGAAACAAGACGTAAAGATAATCAAGGGACGAGCGTAGCAATAAATCTCATGTCCTAAACATAGATCATCATGTGGGCCTTCGGGAAGATTTTGCTCCTTCCTACACAATCTACACGAAGGTTCATGCTCAAAATATACTTCCGGAACTTGTTGTTCAGGACTACAAAGAATAGGCGAAGACTCATGCAGCCGCGGCGCTGATGATGATGTTGATATAACACAATGATTGCCCGAGAAAGCCAATGCTGAATTACGACCATGCATTAACATCAACAATGACAGAGACTGTACCACCAATACCGCTGAATATTTCAACCAATTCCTTACAGGCTTCTGCTTCTGTTCCTGTTTCGGCGATGTTAAGGTAGGCACTACTGGCGTGGCCTGAGGACTGTGTCTATCAACTGAACTTCTAGTCAAGTTCATAAAGCTTTTAACTTTAAAGCAGCTTTTAACTCTAACGCTTTCGACAAAAACGCCACAAAGATTGCCATGGAAGTTCTCTCTCCGCTTTGACAACAGCGATCGATTTGCTTCGAGTAATAAAGTGATCGCCATCAATTAAATCATCAAATTAGGGTTTCTTCTGCAGGTATTTATACTTTTTTTTTTTTTAACACATTCACCTTTCCTAAATTATCCAACGATAAATTTACGATTAAGTACATTTTAACCTAATCAATTTAAATTATCCCACTATTTATACCCTTATTTATATTAAAAAAAAAAGTATTTATATAATTTTTTTAATAAGGATTATATTTGGTATATGATGAGTTTATAAAGTGAAAGTGAATATTTTTACATTTAAGCAATGAGTTTATTAAGAAAGTGAGTGCGTTAATTTTACCAAGGCTAGGATTTACTTTAGATTCAATTTTAATTTGATTTTGAGCCCAATAAGGAAAATCTACCTTTCCTAATTAAACAAATGTATTTTTGATCCAAAAATTATTCTTAACCTTTCAAAATTATATTTTAAATATTTTTTATACTTTATAAATTATATGAATTTGATAAAAGTGAGATAGACCTTCGTGACATACTTTTGTGAAGGAATGGTTTGTCCCTCGTTGACATGTTTGTCATTCCACGGTTTCTATACAAATCTCTATGAATAAGCTTACGACGTGTAAAATGGAGATGATTGAGCATGTTGTTGTCGGAGACTGTATATGGGTTAAGAATAACATGGTTTACATGAAACTTTACAACATTTTTTTTTTTTTTAAATAAAAAGATGTCAAACTTTTTTTTATCGCAGATTGGTTCTACATAAGGAAAGGTTATTGAAATTGGGATGAGCACGACCACATTCTTAAATGTTGAAAAGCATATGATGTTGGTTCCTCATGAAAATTTAAAGAATAAGATAAACATTTTTTCTTTTTTTTTTTTGGTTTTCTTCTAATGATAGAAACGTAACAGGATTGACACATGATATGTTTATGGATTTATATCTCAAATTGTTGTAGCTTTTATTGAAATTAGGTACGTTCTATGGCAAACCAAGACCATAAATATCTCCATGACCACGGATGGTTTTAATGTAATCGAGGAAAGAAATCAAGAAAGTAAAAGACAAACTAAGTGAAGGCTTTAAGAATTCCCTTGACAAGGAGAATCCTTCATATTTTTGTTTTATGTCAAAGAGAAACAGTTACACTGTTGAACTCGAACTCAAATGCAACTTGGCTTGGACATGAACAATAACAAAGTAAAATACATCTTTTCTATATTTCATCTATGTATAGATTGTGACTTTGATATTGACTTTGCACTTTTATTTTATACTAATTGCAAGTTAACAATTTTATTGTAGAATTTTGAAGAGTTATATATCATATATGATGAAATCAAGAAGGCTAGATGGAGAAACGAATGATAACCTGTTCAATATAGATGAGTTCCACATGGTTCCGCACGCAGTAAAATCTTAGGAAATTAGCGAGAACTTTGAATTATATTAGGATGTATACATTGAGGATACAAGTGAAATGATGAGCATACTTAAAATGATGGATATTATTTTTCTGTATCTGTATGATGGCTGACTTGTTTTTCAGCCATGACATGCTTGCAATATGCACCCTAAAGTTAAATTTGTGTCTTTCAAACGTATGCAAGTGGAAGAATGGATATCATAACTAGGAAAATTTCACTCATCTTCATTAGATGTATTAACCCTTGGAGTGCTTTTCTGATAGTTTCCAACAAAAACGTATCTTTAAGACTTAAACCTATTACAGGAAAGGATAAAATATTTCTAGCCACCAAGAATTTTTTATTTTATTTTTTTTTTGGGTTGGATGGGACTAATCCCACTATGAACAGGAACGGGACTCATGTGAAAGTGCACTTCTAACAGAAAAGTTTCTGTTTCAGATACAATTAAATAACCCCACAAATTTCAAGGGTTAATGCTCCCGTGAATGAATATACAAGAAGTCGTGGATGGCCTTTGCACCTCTATCTCTATGCATTATTATTGGCTTATAAAATTATCCACTCATCCATTGGAAGAACTAGGACCATATATATTTTTTTTTGTTTTTTAATTTTTCTCTTTCTGAACTTTTCATTGTATTTGTACTTTGTTGGTAGTAATAATTATAATAGAATTGGTGAAAGGTCCCACCATCCGCAAAGTTATCTGACCCGTGAAGTGGGTCGGCAATAGTGGAGTGGGGCAAGAGCAGGCTCACGAGATGAAATAGATGTCAGTGCGAGCTCCAAGAAAGTGAAAGCGTTACTAGTGGGGTTCACCAACTCTCGTCAAATGAAACAAGCCAAAAGTGCAACAATCACCCACGTCCAAGATTTCCTAATCACAATTCACGAGCTTACATTTCCTAGTCGTAGCCCACAGATTCATATTATGCTCTCAGATTGGTGCTTTCCTGGTTTGTTGCAAGCTAGAGAAACAAGCATTGCTTGGATAATAAACTTAAAGTGGGCTAGAGAAACAAGCATTCTGTAATGATTTATCGTGCAATGGACATTGCTTGAAGCCTGACATTGTTGACGATGGTGATATTGGTGGCAATGCTAGGATAATAATTATAGGGAATGTATAAAGCAGTTTGGGGGTGACTTTGACAGAGACAACGGTATATGGCAGTGTTACCTGTCAAATATTTTTAGCCTAATTACCAAATTCAAGACAAGTTCATGCTCATGAATCAAGTGTTAAGGTAGTAGAAGAGCAGATATTTGTCGGATATAGATTTTACCAAGCATTTATATGAAAGATCATGACTGATGAGTAGTTACTAGTTAGTTGTTACCCTTCAAAATAAATATTGATTTGAACTAAAAAAGAAAATAAAAAGTAGTTTCTCAGAAACATTCTATGGTTTATTTCGATGATGCAATAATTTAATGAATTTACATGAATAAGATATGATTTGACACGAAAAACATTACTTTGCTTTAAAGAACGATAACAATAGCTTAAAACGTGAAGCCAAACTTAGCAGTGCGACTTTCACCCTATATATACTCTTTCTTTTCTCTGCAAAACCACAAGACAAGTTCTGAATTGTCCTCCCCGACAATGGAGTTGTTGTGGGTAAGTATCAGGAGAGCTCAAGTAATACTCATCATCACTCTTTCTCTACTCTCCTCGACTCATATCAACCAAATTGGCTTTTCATTTTCTCTTGGTTAATTAATGGATAATTATATATTTGCTACTTTTTATTCTCTTTTTATTTTACAGATGACTAAGCTATTGTCGCTTCTTGTTGTGGTGGCATTCCTGAGCCTTAGAGGAGCTGAAAGCAGACATTTCAAGATACTAGACTCGTTTGAGTACAGTGCTATAAGCTGTAGAGCCCACACTGCATCAATAACTGATTTTGGAGGAGTTGGTGACGGCAAGACATCAAATACTAAGGCATTTCATGATGCAATCAATCGACTGAGCGAGTATGCATCAGATGGTGGAGCTCAGCTATATGTTCCTGCTGGAAAGTGGTTAACTGGTAGCTTTAACGTCACCAGTCACTTCACTCTCTATCTCCACAAGGATGCTGTTCTTCTTGCCTCCCAGGTTTTAATTTTGTTACTAATTAATTCTACCTTAGAAGTGTACTTAATACCTTATTAGTACTTGCGTTTTGTTAATTGCTATCATTTACTGGTTTAGGATATGAATGAATGGCCAGTGGTGAAGCCTCTGCCATCTTATGGTCGAGGAAGGGACGCAGCTGGGGGAAGGTACACAAGTCTCATATTTGGATCAAATCTTACTGATGTCATTATTACAGGTAATTCAGAGAAATTTAAAGATTTACAGAGTACAATTACGCTATAGTGTATCAGATCTTACAGATGTTAATCTGGACTTTGCTATGCTATCAGGAGATAATGGCACAATTGATGGTCAGGGTGCATCCTGGTGGCAGCAATTCCACAAGGGCAAGCTAAAATATACAAGACCTTACTTAATCGAACTCATGTACACTGATAATATCCAGATTTCAAATCTAACACTCCTAAATTCCCCATCATGGAATGTTCATCCTGTTTACAGCAGGTAAATTATTTTTTTAAACTTAATTACATTTAATTTGCTATCAGAATTTATAACAAAAAGCCTTTTAAATATGAATTGCAGTAATATTCTTGTGCAAGGCATTACCATCATTGCTCCGGTGACATCTCCAAACACCGATGGTATAAATCCAGGTTAGTACTTGGTCTTTGTCTTCCAATTTTCAATTTTGAACATCTTACTTTATGTAGTATTTATAATTTTTTTATTTATTTGAAATTCAGATTCATGCACAAATACAAGAATTGAGGACTGCTACATAGTTTCTGGAGATGATTGCGTGGCAGTTAAGAGTGGTTGGGATGAGTATGGCATCGCATTTGGGATGCCCACCAAGCAATTGATCATCAGAAGGCTAACATGCATTTCACCATACAGCGCAACCATTGCATTAGGAAGTGAAATGTCAGGAGGGATCCAAGATGTCAGAGCCGAAGACATCACAGCCATCCATACAGAATCAGGGGTAAGGATCAAGACTGCTAGAGGCAGAGGAGGATTCGTGAAAGACATATACGTGAAAGATATGAAACTGCACACTATGAAGTGGGCCTTTTGGATGACAGGCAATTATGGATCACACCCTGATAACCACTATGATCCAAACGCATTGCCAGTCATTCAAGGGATTAATTACAGGGACATTGTAGCAGAAAATGTTTCAATGGCTGCTAGATTGGAGGGCATTGCTGGTGACCCATTTACCGGTATTTGCATTTCTAATGTGACAATTGGAATGGCCGCTAAAGCCAAGAAAGTACCATGGACTTGTACTGATATTGAGGGGATAACCAGTGGCGTCACTCCTCGACCCTGTGACATGTTACCTGATCAAGGACCGGAGAAAATTACGGCCTGTGATTTTCCGACCGAGCGCTTGCCAATTGATTTGGTGGAGTTCAAAAAGTGCACATACAAAATGAATGATATGTGAGCTTGTTTTACTAGTATTAGCACTTAGTAGCAATATCTGAGTGAGTTTCTGTATACAACTTGTTGGTTGTTGCCTGTTATCTTGGGACTGTTAAATCCTCGAATAGTCAAACGTAAATCTAGCTTTTCGACCTGGTGTGGATGCTCATATAACTTTCCCTTCAACCTTCTCTAAGCTGTCTACCATGCACTTCAGCTCTGCCAAGGTTATAGCTAGAGAGACATGAAAAGTAAAGAGTTTTAGGACATCTTTATATAATCCTTTCTTCCCTTGTTCTAAAAACTAGATAATGACAAACAGATCATCTTTGTAGTACATTAAGCCAAACATATTCTCTTAAGTCAGTCCTTGTGAATTTGATAACCATGTCAAAAGATTCATAAAATTTTCTATAACAGAGAATTTGCTTCACGTAAGCATTATATACAGGTTCTTTTAAGTCAGTCCTCGTGAATTTGATAACCATGTCAAAAGATTCATAAAATTTTCTACAACAGAGAATTTGCTTCATGTGAGCATTATATACACGTGTTTTGAAGGGTTTTAAGATAAAACATAATATTGAGGAAATAAAATCAGCCTACTAGAGCAGTAGTTCAGATTTTTGCTGACCATTTTCAAAACACCAAGAAAACAACAAATTAACTACACAAGATCCGGACCCAAAGATGTGCAGATTTCTTGCCCACTCCCTAACGGAGTGGATTGAAGTACCTGCAGTACCAAATCACTGAACTAACCTCAGCTCCAAGATCTACAGTCAATAGAAGAACCTGCAATTGAGCATGGAGCTTATTCTGCTTCAGCTCTTAGTAAAACAACTAATATTACAAACATCAAGATATGTGCGATATAAACGTTGAATGAACATTCATAACATTTGTTAGATGAATCCTAATATCTCCATCAAACTTCTTATCCTTTCAATTTTGGCGGACCCAACGGGTCCAATATAGCAGTGTTGCAAATCAGAACCACAGGATACACTTCATGTACAACGTGTTATCACATCATCCTCAATGAGTTGGATCTGGGTTGAATTTTACGGATTCCCTATAGATGAGCTCCTTGATATTTTCTTCAGTAAAAGAGGGATGCTCAAAGTCAAAACTGAATGGCCTTGGACAAACGGGTTCCTCATTGATATCATGAAGGGGTGCTAAATAAGGGTGGCACAGAGCCTCATCAACTGCAAACCACAGTGTGGAAAAATAAAAGTTATTAAAAAAAAAAAAGGAAATCACAAAACAAAACAATAATCTGAGCAAAATGTAAGCACTGTAACATTTATAGTTTTTTATACCAAAATGAAGAAAAAATGTACTAACTTATCAGCAACTTGTTTACTAACACATACAGAAAATCCGTATAATTGTTATCTTAATTGCGTTGGCAATCAACCATAACACTTCATCTATCTTCAACACTAAAGTTAACAAAATATCACAAATCAGCAGCTATAGACATAAATCATCTCCATCATACCTGTAATGCGCCTATTTGGATCGAAGACAAGCATCTTCTCTAGCAAATCAACAGCAGCAGGAGACCTGTTGGGAAATCTAGCAGAGAAATTTTGCTTCGGGAATTGTGGAAGCATTCTGACATATCTTCTGGCATTATCACTTCGTAGGAATCCAAGGCTGGATTCATCAGGTGAACCTAAAAGCTATCCAAAAGTGGGGGAAAATAATGAACGGGTTATCTTAATCAAAATTGATTCAGATCTTGATGAGAAACAGCAAGATCCGTCCAAATTTTAGAATGCACAAGGGAAAAAGAGAGTTAAAGCCTAGAACAACAAGTAGCAGAAAGAAGTACAACCAACAGACAGACACATATCAGATAGAAGATGAAGACTGAGAATACCATGGTTAAGAAATTGGGAGGAATTGCAAGAGGAAAAAAGAAAATAAAAACCAACTACAAATGGTGAGCTATATTCCTTGACATGAAAAATCAGCAGCTAGAAAGGTCCGCTTGTTTTGCTGAAAAAATTATTACCATACCTCTGTGATTAGCCTCAGTTGATGAACATAATCTTTTCCAGGGAACAAGGGTTGTCTGGTCATAATTTCACCAAGTATGCAACCCACTGACCAAATATCAATTGCAGCAGTGTACTCAGAACAATTAAGAAGCAGCTCTGGAGCCCGGTACCATCGAGTAACAACATACTCAGTCATGAAATCTGTTTCTGAGGTCGTTCTCGCAAGCCCAAAATCACCAATCTTAAGATCACAATTTGAATTCAGGAGCAAATTGCTGGGTTTCAAGTCACGATGCAAAACATTTGCTGAGTGAACATATTTCAGCCCTCGTAACAACTGATACAGAAAGTACTGCAAAAGTGGCATTAAATGAATCAAAAACAGCTCCAATTTCTCTACTTCTGAGTTCTAACATGGAAAACATACAAAACAAAGTACCAATTTTTTTTTTTTTTTAAATGTTATGATAATGTTTGGGAATTAAAAAGAAATAAAATCACTAGTTAATTCTCCACATAGAAATGTACAATATATTTCATGAGCTTGTGGGGATGGCAATTCAGTAGCCACTGAAAAATGAATAACTCTGGGAATCAACCGATAGTACACATCAATAAGGATATATCCAGAAAACAAAAAGGGTGTGGAATACGTTAGCATCCATAACATAGGAGAGTCAGAATATCAGTAAACAGAAAATAACAGTCAGCAAAATTTTACAGCTTGTTTGAAGAATCCATAATTGGGGCTTCGATCTATTTAAAAAGAATACTTTCTAAGCTCAAATTAACTAAGCCTCAATCCACATGGGGAGAATACATATATTTCCTCCTCCTGGACAAACCCCATTATCATTTGTTCCCACACATAGCATCTAAATAGTAAACATTCCATCCCATTCACTGGTTTCATCGTGATGGTCTTTATTATCATAAACCTCTACATATGGTAGTGAGAACCTTTCCAGAACTTCCACAAAAATGGTCAGACGAATCACAATAAGCTATGCTTTATGCAAGAACAGAAAAGTACATCAAGGTAAAGACTGCAAATCATTCTTTTAAAAATCCAAACCATAAACTTTGACATTAAGACAAAAGGGAAAACTAAAGTCAAGAGTCTTGGGTATCTGAAAAAATGATCATTTGAAGTGAACTAATACTCCTGGAGGACAAATGTAATGCACAGGTCATTCATTATTCACAAACAATCTATCTTACATTAGTAACCCAAAGTATAAACATGACTGGGCCTACATGCAGAGTATACATACGAATGATCCCACCTTCAGGTGATAACGGTTCATGAGGAGGATATAAAACAACTAATTATTATGACCGACATAAGCATTTCAAAGCACTCAATTGCAGAGAAACATTATACAGAAAACTTAGGCCTTGTCTTTTTATGCATTTAAATTCAGATTAATGTGCCACACATTTTCCAATACAATTCAAATTTAATATCAACGACATATCCTTTTCAAAATTTAATATCAAGCACATATTTTTTTTAAAACAAAAACACAAAATTTATAAACAAACAAAGCCTTATAATCCCAGATATAGAGTGCATGATGCCAACCCGACAATGATCATCGGTCAACTCTTGTTGGGATCGTATAATTTGATGTAGATCAGTATCCATTAATTCATAAACTATGTATACATCATTGAAGTTCTCCCTCTGTGGTGGACGTATGATGTCTTTGATGGCAATAACCTGCAGTTGATAAATACAGAACAGTAAGCCTAAAATCCCACTAAAATTCATTCCATGAAATGGCAAAGGCTAAGCAGAAGTGAGGAATCTGGATAAACCAACTGAAAGGGTAAGCCATTAATGGAGAGGTTTATGCTGTCATAGTGCTGGCACAAACATTTTCAGAATTTACTCTGAAACTCACTTATCAACTGTAGTAAAAATTATCGAATAAACCATAAGTAACTGAAATATGCAAACATACAAATTCCCACTGAACTTACATTTTCATGATCCATGTGCCTAAGCAACTTAATTTCTCGCAAAGTCCTTTTGGCATCAATTCTATTGTCAAATGCATTACCAATCTTCTTAATGGCAACCTCCTCCCTTGTCTCTGAATTCACAGCAGCGCTGAGGAAATGAAAAAATCACATCTTCCTTCACATTGTCGATAACAAAAGGAAATCAAGTCATGTCAACAGGAAAATATAACCTTTTATGAATCTCCTCAACCAGCATAAGCAATGTTTATTCCCGAAACAACACAACTAATCAAGGACTAATAAGAGTCCACCGAACAGCATAAAAATAAATAAATAAATCAATAATAGAAAGAGATAGATCCAAGCAAATTTGGTTGAGCTCCAGTTCTAAAATTTTGAAGCATTATCATATGCAATGCATACAAGCCTTCAACCACGTCAGATCGTGCAATTGTATGCATATCATCAAACTTTGAATTAAAAGAAATATTGGTTTAACCGGAAAAGCAGATTCTTTTGTATGTTCCACAAAATAAAAAGATTGACCCCAGAACCTATAACTACTCATCACCCCAGAATGAAGATACTAAATTAGTTGGTCCTCGAATCATGGACATGGAAAGCTAAAAAAAAGAAATTTATCACCTTGAGACATGTAAAGCTAAGTAATATAATTATTATATTTCATAGCCCTCCTGAATGGTCAAAGGAAATTAAGCTAAGCCCAATCACAGTTGAAATTTAATAGCAATCACGAACTGAAACAAACAGAAGCTCCGATTCTTTCCTCCAAATTCGACAAACAAACAGACTTGAATTACTCTCAATTCGCATAGAACAAAAACCACATCCAAACCTTCAAATTCTCATGAAATCAATAACATAAGCAACGCAAATCGAGCATCGAGCAACTAAACAACAATTTATTAAAGAAATCACAAAATTCAGCTCAAACGCGATAAGATCTTCAGGATTCTTAACTATAGAATAAGTAACTAAATTAAGTTGAAAAAGAAAAAGAAAAAGAAATCTTACCAAACAATACCATAAGCCCCTCTGCCAACGGGGCGTATAGGAGGGACGTACTTTCTAGAAACTTCAAAGAGGTTACCGTACACATTGTACTGGACATAACGTCCGCCCTGAGTAGCTACCCCTTTGACGATGGTATGATCCCCTGGATTTCCGGAGCTGGACTCAGCTGACATATCTGTCTCGGCTCCGGGAGAAGAAAGAAAGAAAGATTGAGATTTGTTTAGAAAATAAAAATCTAGAGGAAATCTAGGAGTAAGGGCCGGGGGCTGAGGATGAGCAGAACTTTCAGGAGGGCGTGGGCGTGTCGGTAGGTGGAAAGCTGTTTGACATATTTTTTCTTGAGTGTGAACTTCAACCTTTTGAACTGGAAAAGCCAACCAGGCTTCACCCGTGAAGAAATTCAATTTTTCTTAGATTAAAGTCATGAGCGCAGGTTTGTCCACTTCATCAACAAAACTATCCAAAAGTATCTAAAATAAAATAAAACCATCTAACGTTTTCCGTCGATTGAAACCATAACGCAAGTATAAAAATACTTTTCTACCCTTACCTTTTTTCTCCTCTTAACTCTTCCTTCTCTCTTCCTTCCCCTCCTCCATGGTCCATCATCTTATTTCTTATATATAACACGAGAGCTGTTTTTGGTGGTCGGTGCTGAAGAGAGACGCGCAGATCGCCGGAAAATCTGTCAGATGGTGTCGGCGGTGAGGTGTTGTAGAGGAGCGCGCGGCACCATCCGGAAGCGCGTGTGCGTGGTGCAAGGGCTGAAACGCAATTTTTTTTTTAAGGTATTCTGATGGAAGATGATGGACATCAGAGAAAATTTGAATAGGATTATGGGTTTTTGATAGTGGTATTTGGGATATGAGTTTTGTGGCTACGTAGGGTCGATTCTGTGGCTATACAGGGTTGTTTCAGAATAAAAATCAAAGTAGTGGCTGTTGTCAAGTTCTCCCTTCGTTTTTTCACTTTGATTTTTATTCTGGGTAGTAGATAGTTTTTTCTGTATTGATATACTGCTACGGTCTAATATTCGCTTGCTGTGATTTTGAGGGCTTCGTATGGTGTTTGGTTTTGCGATTGCGGGGCTTCGCCGGGGCTTGCTGCAATCCGGCATTGGTTTCGGTCACTGCAATTTTTGAGAGCTTCTTGGGGTGTTTTTTTATTTTTTATGGTTTGGTTTATTATGAATTATGAATGGTAAGACTAAAAAGTCTATTTTACCCCTCTCCGTTATTAACAAAATCGGTTTTTAAGGGTCTCGTTTGATACAAGATGGATAGTGGGCCAAACTTTTAAGGGTACCATGTAAATATATATTAAATATTGTGTAAGGCGATAGCCTTGTTTCAGTCCCTACAACTACAAAGTAGTAAGTATCATGTTGTTAGTAGGCGGGTATATTAATTACCCATCCACATTCCAACTGCAACAATATCTTGAATTCAAACAGTCGGGCCCTTCCTGGCTTCCTCTTCATTACCAATATGATTAATTTAACTACAGACATAAGAAATCTGCTTCTAATGGACGCTAGCACCACCTAGAAGTAGAAAGTGGAAGTGTGCCGGTCGTGGATTCTCAATAACTCCATCAAAGCATAGTTCAACTTCAACCAGCTTGAGATGACTTAAACGGCTTATTTCACTGACCTTCTACCGGGTTTTTCACTTCCAATCACAACAAAGGAAAGGACCTTCCATGAAAGCACAAAGTTGACGTGAGACTTGAGTTTACGATTTCATTGGCCAAGTAATCTCTTAGCTGGGGTTGGGCTTTATATTCCACCTAACAAGCGCGACTATTGATACAGACAGGCACTGAGGAGTGAGGACCCGTTTTTCTACAAATTCAACTATGACCTCGTCAACCGATCGACTGATAATATAGCATGTAGTTGG
>JANLJB010029545.1:0-12955 GCA_026212285.1 Bursera cuneata
AAATTGTCCCTATTATAATTATTTTTAATAGAAATATACAAGTTTTGAAGTATAAAATTATATTTGACAAATTAAGTGAAAAAATGTAATAAATATTAAAAGCAAAATTAGACGGCCCTCAATGGCTGACATAGCGAGTACAGAACCATTGGGTACCCGCAAAAACTGTCCTCAAACTCTACCAATCCATCCTTATAAAGTGGCCACCACCAGATTCGCTACTCTGTAGCTTTCTCATTTAGTCATTTTCTTTAAAACCCTCCAAAACCCAAAATGAGAGCTGCCCTTAAGAGAAGCGCCACCGTCTCTCAGCTTTTACACCCCCACCACAACAACAAGAAGATCGCTGACATCTTCACCGACCCAGTTGCCAGAATCCAGCAAGCGCCCTCGAGAGATTACAGCAAGCTCCCTCCTTTTTGGAGAAGGTCAACCAGTGAATACAATGGGGTTTCGCCTTCTCTGTATCCCCCGGCTTTTTCTTTCTTCTCTTCCAGAATGTCGTCGTTTTCGAGGACCGGGTTTGTTGCCTGGTACTTGGAGATGGTGAAGTCAAGGCCTGTCCTTACCAAGAGCATCACCAGCTCGCTTATTTATATTGCTGCCGATTTGTCATCGCAGGTAAATGTTTATGCTTGGTTATGATTATGTTTATGTTTTCAATTCAATACCAAGAACCAGTTGTGAGTTTTGTTTTTGTTTTTTCGGTTTAATGTTTGATTGCCGTGTAGAGTTTGTTTTTCTTTGCTGAGGAGATGAAGGAAAAATGGACTCTTTTTCAGGACCAATAAATTATGAGCTTTTGGTTTGTAGATTCTCACCAAATTTCCGTGTTTTGGTTCAAAGATTCTATTTTTCAGAAAACCTCTAGCTCGCATGGTAAAATATAGCTCGAAACACATAGGAATTGTCCATGGACTTGTAGGTGTCAATAATAAGGAAAAACCGTTAAAGGGTTATTATGCTGAAAAATTTGGTGCAATTAAAATTGTTATGTATATGCAAATGATGAAGAAAATGAGAAAGGAGAAAAAGAGTTCTTTTGTTAGAAGCCTTGGCGCACCTCAGCCTTCTTCTGTTGATTAAACTTTTTTGGTTAATCAACATAGAGACTTTGACTCCTGTTTAAAAATCATATTGGTACTTCGTAGCAAGTGAGATGATAGGCTAACATAAATGGTACTGGAACAATATTTTGGATTGTATTTTTATCTTTATTTAATCCATGCTTGTTGTGGCTTGTCTTTCCATATCTAGGCCATAAACTGTCGAATTGGTATTCTTGATCTTAATTTTAGTCGTTATCATTGTTAGTGCGTACTTCATATTTTCAAAATTATCTGCCATAATTTGCTTGTATGAACATAAGAACAGTTATAGCCTCATATACTACAATTTGCGTGTCTATACAAATATCTCCCTGTTTCGGTTTATTTGCATCGTATTAATTTCTTTTCGGAATTTATTTTTCTTATATCCTGGTTGGGTGCTTATTTTTAAATTCTCTTCAGACTATTGCATCATCAAAACCTTATGATGTTGTGAGGACATTACGTATGGCTGCATATGGGATGATAGTTTTAGGACCCTCATTGCATTTTTGGTTCAACTTCGTGTCAAAAATCTTTCCAAAGCGAGATGTGATTACCACATTGAAGAAAATTGTTATGGGGCAGACACTTTATGGACCTTTGATGACTGCTGTTTTCTTATCCGTGAATGCATATTTTCAAGGTACACAGATTATTATTTTGTTTACATATTGTAAGATGACTATTGCTTTGCATGCTCAAGCTTGTTGCTTGTTTTATCCTTAAGCTGATCCATGTCTTAGTATTTATTTCTAATTATCTTTGTCTTTCAATGAAGATTATTTCTTTCAGAACCTTCATGTATGCATTTATTCTTAGGATTTTGATTGTTCATATGTGCTTTAACCCATTATTGGACATCTGGCTTCAAATTTGAAGTAAAATACAATCTATAGTGCAGGGTCAAAATTTAATGTCATCTTTTCTTATTTACATAAATTGTAACAAAATTCTTAAACCATTAGATTATACACCTCAAGATATTGCTTTTACACTCCCAATTTGATTCACATGGGGAATAGCACATAATAGGTGTAATCTAGGCATCGAAACATGTTAATCTAATAGTTCATGAGTTGTGTGTGATGTTGCTCACTAGTATTGGTGCATGATGCTGTGATGACAATGCCCACTACTTCAATGCTTATCTGTATGTGCTTTATTATTTTTTATTTGTTTTTATCTCTCTTTTTTTTTTGTTTTGGTTTGTTTTGTTATTAATTTTTAGTCAGTATTTTGTTATTTTTATTTTTATTAGATGTGCTTGTATGCATGCATGTAGATGACAAAGAATCCATAATATTCTTTTATAAAAATACTAATTGTTCAAGCCATAACTATGATACTGGGTGTCTAGGGTAGTCAATAAAATGATTATTGTTGATATTTTTCGTTTGATGTTATTTAGATTTCACAAACTGAGCCCAGTATGCTTTGTAGCAGTCCATTTAAAGGCTTCAAATTCCCTATATTGGGTTTGGCCTTCTCATAATTTCTGAAACTTCGGTCAATCTGAATAGCAATATATATATAGTTTTTAAGTAAACATTGAATCTGAATCAATGTTATTGAGACTCATATCTCCATATTTTTCTATACAGACTACCTTGACCCTTAACAAAGTTGAAGCTGCTGTGGGCTTTATTCAAGAAAATATAAAAACAACTAATAAGCTGGTTTTACTGGCTTTTAATTCTTAATATTGAGTTCAATATTTTTGGGGCTGAAAGGAAGATTTTTTTTTTTTTAATGCCAAAATTTCTGTCGCATAGAAATTTTTGTATCGTCTTTTTAACAAGTATTCTTCAAGTAAATGCTTCAATACTTTTCAATTAGGACTTAATTTTCTGAATGAGGAGAATCGAGGTCTTTGCTACAGAACTCTGGGACACTATGTATGCTGTTTTACCAAGTATTTGCTTTGATCACACAGGTGAAACTGGGGATGAGATTGTTGCTCGATTAAAACGAGACTTGCTTCCTACCTTGATAAATGGTGTCATGTACTGGCCCGTATGCGATTTTATCACATTCAAATTCATCCCTGTCCATCTACAGGTATGTGAGGCTTGCTTCTCTTTTTTTGCAATCTGTTAGGGCAAGGGTGTCACCAGAGATTAGTCTGTCTATGGCCAACCTTTTGTCCATCCTTATCATAGAGACAAACTGGTTTTCACTTGTGAATTTTGTTGGTGGTCTTCTGTTTTGACAGCCGTTGGTGAGCAATTCATTTTCGTATTTATGGACCGTCTATATGACATATATGGCAGGCCTAGAAAAAGCTGGCACACCTGCACCAGTACTAGCTGATTGATTCATTGTTCCTCGGCTCATCTCATGTTAAAGAATCAAGGCTTTCTATAGCATAGTTCCCAGCTGGTTGTTGCGTGCAGTATTATGTAGAGAATTTTTGACGCAATCGTGGATGGCCATTATTATAATCAGTCAGAAGCAAGGTTGAAACTGAAATTTATGAGCTCAATCCCTCTCTGATATAATAGATAAGTAGCAACCATCATTTTTTCTTGTGCTTTGTAATTTTTTTTTAATGACAACATTTACTTTGGCCCAATGCAATTGGACAAACTTCAAAATTTATTGTAAAGTAATGGGTTAATATTGTTATAGGTGTTTTAATCTGAGAGTTACTTTAGTCTTGTTCTGTTTTCGGTTCTCCAGGAACATTTCCCTGGAGAAAATCGCTTTGATCTTAACTTTGAAATTAAATCTCCAGGTAACAATATAAAGCTCAATCTGAGACAGTCCTGATGGTATGGTAATAATTTCCAGAAGAAATGCTGATATGAAAAATCTTAAGAACAATTAGCTAGTTAAAGGTCTTAAGAAACCGGAGAAAAATGAATTATTGCATGCCATAAAATTAATGCTTGGGTTTGACAATGTTTGGATGCAAAGTCCAAAGAATGATATAGTTTGGATCCACTAACACCAGAGCTCAGGCATGTGTGGTGTTTGAAATACCAGAGCTCCTTGTATTTTCCACAAAGGATCTGGGTTCACGATTTCCCTCATTTAGTGACGTTCCTGCCAAGTGAAATAAATCCACTTCTTGACTTGAACTCAGATGATCACCCCTCAGAAGTCCCTGCAACCGTGTTCAGAATATAAATAACACATACTCCAAGAATAACCACTAATTTGCAATGATATTTGTTTCAACTTTCCGAGAGGCAAGAACACGTCTTTGATAATTTTGCTTGGAGGAAAAAAAGTACTGGAGTTCTAAGTTTCACAGCTATGTTTATCTCATCTCCGCTTCCATTCTCCAATATTTGACATATCAGACATTCATAGGATTTTCCTAGTTAATAATAAAAAATAAATTAGGTATGCTACAACATGGACTCAAGTATTTAGTCTACATTTTAATGCTATGCTAAATCATTATTAGAAAAACATAAAACAGAAAGTCTGAAAGTCATGTGAAAATGGACTTCTGCACATTTTATCTATAATACTTATGACCACACTTTTTCAAGACATAGAGAATGACACTTGACCTAGTTCATACTCACATGAAACAACTTAATTCACAAAACAATTGCTTTCACTCCAAATACAAGAAAAGAGCCAGGAGGACCCTACACCCAAGTCTTTAGGACTTAATCAAGTTTATCTCAGTGTTTCTGCTATCTAATATGTTACGTATAATTGTCTCAGACATTTCGAAGATCTTTCTATTCTCAATCCTTGAAATTTGAGGGCTGGATTATTTTCTCTTCTACTAGAATGCCAATTCAACTAAAAAAGCTCCACTGGATGCAGTGTGCTGGTTCCATTTCTAACCAAATCAATTATAGTAACAGTAAAATTTAGAAAAAAAAAGAAGATAGTAATTATGAATTAATGGAAAAGTATTCTATGGGTTGGTCCCCGAAGTGTAGGTAGAAGAGGTGAAGCTGGAATACAATGAATAGTGGAGTAAAAAGGTAAAGCTCACCAGTGCCAGAGTGTAGCCATATTGCATCTTCAATCAGAACTGCTCTTTGTTACTAAGGGATTGCTGAAGACAGACCTCAATCGAAGAACTGCTTTCTGAAGAACTTCAATTAAAAAACTTAGTCCAGTGACATTAGGAAGAGATTTCTCAGGCAAAACTATTATGTAATAATCTGAAAGGCTGCAACTTAAAACCAAAAGTGAAGTGCACCTTTGCACAAACTTGAATTGATTGGTATAAAAGGAATAAGACAAACAGAACCAACTACTTATTGGAAATTTTCTGATATCATGATCTTATTAAATGAGTAAAAATATGAGATGCATGTATCAAATAGACTTTCAAGCATTTACTTATCCAACATTGATGCAAAAACTAAACGTCTGAAATCAAGTTGCATGTCAAAGCAATAATATACTAAGATTTGTGCTAAACTGATCATTGATTTCTGATGCTCTTTAGGAGGATAATATACTATTCTGTACTACAAACTATAGACTGTGTAAGACACAAGTGCCTAGAAATGGGTATAAATAAATAAATAAGTGCCTGATTTCATTCATAACTCATAACACATCTCTGAGTGAATTGACCTATGTGATCATAAAGCTAAAACACTAAAACACATTATGTCATTATGTCAAAAAGAGGAAGTGAATCCATTTCATGTTCTAAATTTAGTAAAGATCTAACTGATTTCTGCAAGAAATTGAACATTCTCATCTGGGAAAAAAAGAGCTTTCTTTCACTAATATGATGGCACATGAGGGGGAAAAACTAAAAATTCAATTGTAAATAAAGGACAGTTTTAAACTCCTACAACGCTGAGGTATCTGATTCTATCTAGAGTTTTATACATTTTATCCTATAAACCTATCCCACTTCCAACAATATGACTGCTGACATTCAAATGATATTTTGTCAACCAGATCCAAGACTTCCAACAGCTTTTGCAACTTATTAACTTGGGCAATGCTTGTAAAACTCCATTATTGGTGCAGAACAAAACTTAAGGTAAATACTTGATTCAGAAAACTGAATTATCAATTCATGTCAAAATAATCTCATCTCGTTCGTTCCAAAACTGTAGCTAAAAAGGCTTCCTTCATTCTTCGGAAGCACGCAAGCGAATTCTATCAAGCTGCAACGGCCAATCTTCTCCAAGTACTTCAGGATTCAACTCCATGGCAGTGCAAAAATCTGACATGGATGGGTAAATGGGTGGTTTGATTGATGATCTTCGGATGTAACTAATCCCACCCAAACCAGGTATTACCTGTCTGATTAGTTGATTTCGACACCGTGATCTAGCCAAACCAATACAGCGCTCAATCAACCTCTTCAAATATGCATCCAATCCATTATTTAACAGGTTAACACAGTCCATTGATATACTCAATCCCTCTGTCTCCAACTTTTGTTCCAAACGACTTCTTAATGATCTCGTATCAGGTACCTCACCACTGTTCTGACATGTCACTGGATGGTAATTATTGGACATATATATATTGGATAGTGATTTACGAGCTCCACTCAACTTCATTGAAATACCAAGTGGAGCAGTAACTGGACTTCGACTTTGGACACTTGGGCTCCCTGCCACCTGCTCAACCTCCTCTCCCTCTTCAACAGATGCAACTTCAACAGGGGGTCTACTACCAAGCGAAAGCAATTCAGTTGCACTTTGCTGCTCTTGTGCTTTGGAAATCAATTCCTCAACAGCAACAACACTTTGAGGCTTTCCAATTGGCCCCAATGGGCTAGGGCGGTCCCTAAATTTGCGGTCCCGATTAACCAGAGACCTACCCTTCCGAGGGGAAGGAGGAAATGCATCACCGTAAAGTGATTGAAGACTACTTCTCTGACTCCCATTTGCAATTTTAACATTAAGCCTGGTTCCAACTTTCTGGATCCCTCTAGGAGGTGGAACTTTCGCTATACACGCATTCTTGATTATGGATCTAATGAACTTGTTATGAAGTGGGACATTTTCCCTACCAATAGTCCTAATGCAACACTTATCGAATTCAGACTTGGTAATCTTCGAACTAAACCATCTTCGAAGCTGACCAAAGTAACTTTCTCCTCTTTGATGCCCAATCTTCTTCAAAATCAGATCTTTTAGCTCTAATGTATCAATACGAGTAAAGTCTGGTTTCGGCACCATTTTGTACCAACAATTGCCCCAAATCTACTCAAACCAAATCCTCATCAAATATTGAACTTCCAAAGAAAAATCAGAACTTAAAACGCACTCTTCAATCAAAACTTAAAACCCTAAAATCCCAAAATAATGATATCATCTGCACATTAAACACAACTTCATCAATATAAAACACCAATACATACAAACAAGAACAGAAACCCATTAAATTTTTGCTCAAAACAGCTCACAGCAATTCTAAATTACTCAAACAAGAATAACACAAACAGATAAGCTAGCTCACGAGAACATCAATTTTACAAGTAATTGAAGAAAAACAAGTACAGAAACAGGAAGTAAACAAAATCGACAGATTAAAGCAACTATTTCCAAAACTAATCGAATCCCATCTCACATTTTGATGGGACTTAAAAACCCAGAAAGCGAATTGAAGAAACGAATAAAGATCGACTGAGAAGAACGTACCAAGATTGGTCGACGCCAAGGTTGAAGTTTCTTTATTTTAATTTTTTATTTGGAGATCGATTCTTTTTCAGTTGTTTTCGACGTATTTTATCAGAGACAAACCAAACAGAGATTAATCTAAAACACTTTGGACATTCTTAGAATCGAAGACACACACGTGCGCTCTTTGAAGGTTGTGAAATGAATTTTCTAAGGACTTGTTTGTTTGCTCTTATTTTATAACTGTTTCTTTTTTCTGTTTATTCTGCTTTTAGCAGACAAAAGAATGTGTCTCAAATAGACCAACACAAGATGCTTAATTGCTTTATTATTATTAAAAAAATAAAATTATTATAACAAAAAAGAGTCAACTAAAATTCATATTAAATTGTTAATATCATACATTTATATCATTAGAATGATAATTTTGTAACATTATTAATAAATTTAATATTATATATTATAAAGTCTAATAATTATCAAAGTATCTTCTTCCCAATGCAGGAAAGGTGCATCCAAGAGCATTTTTTAATGAACAACTTTTAATAGCCAAAAGTTATTTTATTTTATCTTATGATATTTGATGGAAAAAATCTAGTTAGGATCAAAAGCACATCTAGGGTTTAAGAAATAATCAATTTTAATTTTGCTGTGAAAATAATTTAACTTATTTTAAGTTGCAAAGGTTAAATCATATTTAACCCAATATTATACACTTAGATTAAATGTCAATAGTTATATGAAGTTTATAAACTATTTAATTAGCTTAATCCATTTATCATATAGTATATCACACGAATATCGTTAATGTAATGTTGTAATTAGTGAGACAAAACCATCATATTACCCCTTCAATTACATATTTATCTTATGAGCTACTACTTTTCATCTAAATGGATAGTATTGACAACTTTATTCATACTTACATTATGATTATGGTCTAATTCACAAAAGTAAATATTTCAATTTTGGTTTTATCATTCGATTTCTTGAAAAATCTCATGGTGACGTTATATGTATGATATTATCAGGAAAGACGTTCTTGTTATTTCACAAAATTTATATTCAAAGATACCGAGAGTTAATCAATAGTGTAGGTCTTACCCTTTAGTAGCTCAAAAAGATTAGATTATCATGAATACAAATTCAACAATCATTAGGATTAAGTTATTTATATAGTAATATTAGTTAATGATGGTAGGGTTGAGTTACGATACTTAATTTTGAGCCTCATTTTACTTGATTTTGTTAAATGCACTTCTAGTGCTTCTGTAATGCACTAATGTTTTTATTTGAAGTCAAAACACTTTGATGATTTTGAGGTTGATAATTCTATAATTTTTTTCAGAATAAATATTTCATATTTACTTGCAAATAGTGAATATTTCATTTCAACTTAAAATAACAATTACATCTCTCCCATATCAACTAATACATATATGTAATTGAAACTTTTTAGATGCTTATAATACATATATGTAATTGAAACTTTTTAGATGCTTATAATATAAATTTAATATACGAATAAATAAATCATAGAATTAATTTAATTTGTAATAAATAATGTCAAAATCCAAGAAAATTGTTCTCAGAAATAATTTTTGGGTAAATATCGTACAACCCTAAGATTTTGACGAAATGTCATTCAGAAAATTGGCTATGGACAAGGACCCGGGGAGGGAGATACGAAAGAAAATTGGCTTTTCAATCTGTACAAGTCAGTTCTATCTTTTTGGTTGATTAGACTATTCAATGAATGAGATTTACACGTGGACAACAGTGGACGGAGGGAGAACAGAACGAAAAATTCTTGGACTTAATTGTTCTGGTATTTCACACGTGGACAACAGTGGATGGTTTATGAATGGAAAAAGAGACGTAAGGCCACGAATAGAAATAGAGCTAAGGAACGAAAAATGAAAGAGATGCCGATGAGAGAAAAGAGAAGTATTGTTGCGTATCTCTCGTTCATCAACAATTACAAACGAAAAGTGGGTATTATCTATCGTAACAGTAACTTACAGGGCCCAAAGTTTTGACAAACAGATGGCGACTCAGCAATCGAAGAACCAAACAAAAAGCTTTTGCTGCATGAGGTCGCCAATCAACACTGTGTCATATCAACATTGATATATATATATATATATATATATATATATACTCCATGCAATTCTATTTAACCTAGCGTAACTTTTTTACAAACCTTTTAATAAGACTAGTTTATTTATTATTAGACTAGTTTTATTTTATTTATTTATATAAAAATAATAATGTATCTAAAATTCATCAATTTTCTTAAGACACCGTTAGAGATACCTTTCATTATTAGATTTGTCAAGCCATTTGATAATGGTTAAAAGTATAGAATACAATTGCCATAGCATGTCAATATAGCTTTCCACCCATCGAGTTGTCAAGCATAGAGCATTAGTGTGGAGCCATTGAGTAGAAAGTTATGACGTAAAATTTTTTTAAAGCAAAATTATTTTAAAAAATGCACTTAAAAATAATATTATTTCTAAAGTTTTTGAATTTATAATGTTAGAAGGATAATTTGTAACATTAATAATAATTTTAATATTATACATTTTAAAGTCTAATAATTATTATCAAAGTTTTTTTCCCAACCCAAAAAAAAAAAGAAAGTAGTTTAGGATTAAATATTCCTTGTAATATCTTTATATTATTGTTTTAGTCGAAAGGAGAAAGAAAAAAAGGAACTATGTACGGATTCCTCTTTTTTTTTTGGCCTTTTTTTAATTTCTATTTTGTAATTTTTTAAAAGAGTTAAAACTTTGGTGGCATTGGGTTTTATTATTTTTGTGTAGTGTTCAATGATTTGTCTACATCTAGTAGTTCTTGAATTTGGTGGGGTGGATGAAGATTGGATCGTCTATTAGGATTTTTTTTAATTTAGAATTTAAATACTTTTTGTTAATTATAAAGGTTAATTTCAGTATTCAACTGTATATTGAGATTATTATGTATGAAATTGGAATCAAAGCACAATCAGGGGTAAAAAAGTAATTATGAATTGATCATCCCTGGATGGAATCTATTAATTTGGGGTGTGGTTGATGGATTTTTGAAAACTTTTGGGTGATTATATAGAAGTGTAATAATTGACATTCATATAATAATTTTCAAAACTTGAAGGCTGGTTTGTGATTTTTTCCCATTAAAACCTTAATACGAGTATCAGTGTCTACCAAGATCCCATATATGTTGCGAATAGGATTCTGGCTCTCACTTAAAGTTATCAAAGAGATCCTCTCTAATACATAAACACATATCTCAGATCCAGAGATCCATGCATGAAGTTACAAGATGACAAAGACAAAGGCCGTACCGTAGGATGATGACTAGGATTCTCCGCCGATTCTAGAGGGTTTTTGTTTGAAACAAGGGTTTATGTTTTGTTTTATTGGCTGGTAACTTCGCATATTTATCTATCTGCTTGGATTCGATTATTGATTATATTGACAATGGCAGAGCACTTATCAGAAGAACTGATAAATGAAATCCTGCTCCGATTGCCAATAAAGAGTTTGCGTAAGCAAAGCCTGGAACAATTTTATTTCTAGTGTTTGCTTCCGAGAATTGCAGCCAGTCCTTTATCTGGGTTTGTGTGCTCCTGGCGTCAGAATCAACACCAACTCAAGATGAAACATGTTACATTGATGAAGATAATTTTACTCGGGATGGCTTTGTGCAGATTTGTTCCAGTATGTTACCTTCCATACACTCACCTTATGATATCATGGACTGTGCAATGGCTTGATTTTGCTTCCAAGCAAGTCTGCTCCTTTCTATTTTCTTTGCAATTCAGAAATCAAACAGTTTATTCCTCTTCCTAGAGCCAGTGATAGCGTATGATGCTGCCATTGCTTGTAACCCTTTGGAGTCGTTGCACTACAGGGTGGTTCGTTTTGTCTGTGAGCGCTTTGACTTGCTCTCCAGCTGTCCATGACATATTTTCTTCGGATTCTGCTCACAGAGATTTGCGGGTCAACCAAGGTATTTACGGGGCTGGAATGCTATATCTGTTAACTTCCTCGGATCTTCTCCTGGTTTTTGACCTCAAAACACTGACAACTCGAGCAATTGGAGTCCCATCTAGGAAGAAAGCCAGTAGATATGGATGCATTGGGATGTCAAATGGGGCTTTGTACTATGCCAATTTGATTAACTCCAAAGTGATGGTTTGGCGGTTTGATGACAACCACAGGGAGGGAGGCCGGTGGTGGTGGTTTGGCGGATAAACATCTGCCGCCTGAATGGGCTCGGCACTTGTGTTATATTTAACAAATATGCTACACCATGCCCACCAATCAAATATTAAATGGTCCAACCGCAACTTCTTGTTCCAAGTTCTACTATCCTCCTTAATTTACGTAAATTATTATTATATCTTTTCTTAAAAACATCAATTTCTTGATTCTGTTTTCTTTTATAGTTTGTAAATAATCAATGGGTGGTCATTAGAAGAATACGAATTCCAATAATTCATAGTGAACTGTAATAACTAATTATTTTTATAATTTTCAGTAAAATTATATATCATTTATTATTTTTATGAACAATAACTTACTTGTATACATTGAGAAAATATTTTTACTGACATTGAGGTAATTATGCAACACTTTTAACATATGAAAACCCATCAGGACAATGTAAATGTGTATTTATTAAATAAATTATCAAATATTATTTTTTTATGTTTTGTATTTTACTTTATTGTAATTGGATTTATTTTAAGGATTAAGGTTGATTACGTCCCCTTATTTAGGGGTATTGTTTTTTAAAATTTCATTCTACAGTTAAGGTTTATTAAATAAATTATAAATATAAAATATACATAATGTCCTTCCTTCGGTAAAATCTTAGGTCCATCACTGATCATACATTGTATTCTATAATGGTGATATCTTCAAACTCTTTTTTGTTACAAAAATTAATTTTATGATGGCAATTTTGTATTAGACGAATTAAGGAGTTTAAACATAATAGAGAAAAAAATCAAGTATTAACAAAATAAAATATACTGATGGATATTTTCTGTAAGTGTACAGAATCGTATCAAGCAATATAGTGATTAAAAATCGGATGTCGAACCCACAGGGACCAATTAATTGAGTACTAATTTTACCGGATTTATTACTATTTAGACAAACGAAAGATAGGTTGAAATCTAAAACTAAACTGAAATTAAATTGAAATAAGAAAGCAATAAAAACAATGAATTAAATTACTAAGGCTTATGACTTCACCATCACCATCTGAATTAATTCTTTG